>JAECWM010000088.1:0-142552 GCA_018150695.1 Drosophila oshimai
GCATGCACAGCTTCCCGGCTCCCCGCTCTCGCTCCGGCGGAAGCTTTCGCGCGCTCGCGCTCAGGCCACTCTCCACAACTCCCTTTGAAGTCTCCACCGCGCCTTCGGGCGCTTAGCATAAATTAGCTTAAGTGAGTTCTCAATTGTCTACGATACTGAATAAACGCCCGGTACACCCGCGCTCGCCACTACCAGTTCACCCGCCTCTTCTTTTTCGACCGCGATCGCGCCGAGTGTTTTTTCACCCCCACAGCTCCCGCCCAGCAATCCCGCTGCCACGAAGCTGCCTTCGACCAAGAAGAACTCCCCCGATTTACATTTTGGTCCTATCGACCCAGGAAATTTTCCAGCGGCCGAAGTTTTCGCCCTTTCCAAAAAACCACTTTTTTCCAAGATAAGTACGAAACTTTTATATTTTATTGCCGGTCTGCAGTCAGCCATTCGAACACATAATTTCGTTTGACTTTCTGCACGATTTCCTTGTCAAAAATCCTAGTCCGATTTTAAAAAAAAAAGACAGCGGCAATTTATCCAAAATTTAATCTTCGTTTTTCCTTTTGTGTGTGCGGCCATCTTAATCCAATTTTCCCTTGTGCATATTGATGTACAACCGCCGTGGGCCGTACATACAGAAAATTACACATTACAACACAAGACTCAAAAGGGCGACTCCTCTGTTTTTTCGCACAAGAAAATAATTTTTTTATATCCAAAATTAAGTGTGTGAAAAATAATTTTTATCTCAAAAATCAAAGTCCGATTTTGTGAATCCGCCATTTTTTTTCCGAGTTTTCCTTTGTGCTTCGATTTTTTCCTTCGTGAGTGCGGCCATCTTAATCCAATTTTCCTTTGTGCATATTGATGTACAACCGCCGTGGCCGTACATACATCAATTCATTGCAATTCCAACCTAAAATTCACAAATTCACTCCACTTATTTTTTCCACACAATAAAACACAATTAAACATTTTTTTAATCCAAAGCAAAAATGTGCAAAAATTTTATGCAAAAGCCACAGTGAAAATAATTTTTATTTCGTTCCGCCAAGATCGGCCCTCTTCCTTTTTTTTTCACTGCAAGCCCACCAACACATAAATATTGGCATATTTTATTTTTCTACATATACAAAATACAGTCCACAAAACATCGAATACTTCCACATATTTCAACACATACCCGCAGGTACATTTTTTGGCAATATTTTCCGCCACTTCACAGCCGGCAAATATCACACATATACATACATATATTTTCTACATCCAACAGCAACATATATATTTACAGTGCAGTCCAAAATAAAGTTTTCCGTCGGTCACCCACAATATTTTCCCACCTAAAATTTCCAAGCCGACGAGGAAAAAGATTTTTTTTGCGTGTGTTCTTTATTTTCCATTTATTTTCTGGCAAAGAGGGAATTGCCAATCGTGCATACATACACGCACATCCATTCTCTTACACAAAAGAGAACGACCCAAACGCATATCCATTCTCTTACAGCAAAGTGATCTGCACGAACGCACATCCATTCTCTTACACAAAAGAGAACGACACAAACATACATACATACACGCATGCACATTCTCTTACAGCGAAGCGAACTGCACGCACCTTCATACATATATACATGCAAATTCTTTTCCAGCAAATTCCAACATAAGCCCCCTTCCAAAAAATATATAACAGGGTTTAAATAAATTACAAACTCCACACAACATAAGCCCCTTCCAACAAAAAAATAATAATAATTATTTCTCATTATTAATAAAAAAATTATAAACTCCAAGCAACATAAGCACCTTCCAAAAAAAAAAAAAAAAAAAAACAATATATATATACAACAGGCTTTTTTAATAAATTATAAACTCCACACAACATAAGCCCCCTTCCAACAAAAAAAATAATAATAATTATTTATCATTATTATTAATAAATTATAAACTCCGCACAACATAAGCCCCCTTCCAAAAAAAAAAAAAAAAATAATTATTTATCATTATTATTAATAAATTATAATCTCCTAACAACATAAGCTTCCGTCCAAAAAAAAAAAAAGGTTTTGTGCTGCATAATTCCACTCCACTCTATTTTTATAATTATTATTCTACAAGTTCAACTTTATTCTGGGTTTTTATTTTCTCTGAAAAAATTTAACAATTTAACAGATTAAGTAAACAGATTTTTTTTTTTTTGATAAAATCAACGCCTTGTTTCCACCAATCCAAAGTGGATTCCTTTCGAAAAAATCCAAAGGTTCTCTTTCCTTCTTGGCATGCCCAATGGAAGTGATGACAAAAAGGTCCCTAAAAGTAAACCTGTGAGCACTCCCAAAAGTAGTCCCGTTAATATTCCGAGCAGTTCCTTACGGCCACCCACACCTAAAGCCAAAGTTAATTCTGCGAGTCCTCCGAGCATTTCCTTACGGCCACCCACGCCTAAAGCCAAAAGTAGCCCCGTAAATCTTCCGAGCATTTCCGTACGGCCACCTACACCCAAAACTAAAATTAACCCTCCTTCGTCTCAGCAAATAGTCACGCGTTCCACAATAAAAATGGCAATGTCAGCATCCGATCTAGCCTTAAACAAATTCATTGAGGTCTCTGACCGACTAGGTGAATTGGAGGCTCGAATTAATACTACGACGGCGGTACCTATGGGCGTGTCCTTGCTGCAAATCCGACGAGAGGAATTCCGCGCGTTATGGGACCAAATAAAAAAGAATATAATGACTGTTACGGGTGCCTAGTGGCGGCAGGAGAGAGTGCAGCTGCTAGCTTGCCTGTTCTCCGGGCCAAATACAATTATTGCTACGACGTCTATGAAAGATGTAGCGCTCAGCTCGAAGATCTTATCTCACAGGCGTCCCAAGCACAAGCTGTTCCTTCCCAGAATTATATTTCCTCCGGCTGTCGGCTACCTCCGTGTGATACCGAGGTTTTTACAGGCGATTATATTCGCTGGCCGACTTTCCGCGATCTCTTTACGGCAATCTATATTAACAACCCGAGGCTAACGCCTGTCGAAAAGTTGTTTCACCTAAATGCCAAAACGAGTGGTGACGCACATGCTATTGTTTCCAATTCACCACTTACGAATGATGGCTTCCGCTCAGCGTGGGATAACCTCACTGAGCGTTTCGAAAACAAGCGATTATTAGTAAACAGTCAATTAAAAATCCTTTTTAATGTGCCGTCCATCTCTTATGAATCTGGGACAGCTATAAGAGACTTGCAAAGCACCGTCCAGGGTTGTCTCACAGCGATAGAAATGTCCGGGATAAATATTGAAAACTGGGATTGCCTCTTGGTGTTCATGATTTCTTCCAAACTCCCTAAGCTCACACTGTCGTTATGGGAACAATCTCTCCATAAAAAGTCAGAAATCCCGACTTGGCTAGAGCTCAAAGACTTCCTAACTGAGCGCCACCGAACCCTAGAGGCGATAGATGACGTGCGACCGTCTGGGTCAAGTCAGGCTCAGCCCAGGCCATTTAATCCGAACACATCTTCTCGAAGGATTAACTCCTACGAGACGAGGGTAGTATCCAACCCGAGAGGTGGTTGCGACCTTTGTAAACGGGAAAACCATCCGGTCCGCTCATGCTCGCGATTTCTCCAAATGACCATCGATGAACGATCAGCCTACATCAAAAGGAAGCAACTGTGTTTGAATTGTTTTGCGCGAGGGCACCAACTTCGAGATTGCGAAAGCACTCACAATTGTTTTACTTGTCGTGGCCGCCATCACACTCTGCTACACCGTGGTAACTCTTCCGCTGCGGCTTCACCCACAGCTGCGTCGAGTCCAGGTCAGCCGGCTATGTCTGCTACTGCTGCGGCTGGTTCCGCAGAAGTGCAAAATTATTTCGCAACGGGGTCCAGAGCTGTCCTGCTTGGTACCGCCATAATAAACATTTTGCATAAGGGCTCTAATTTCCAAGCGCGAGCCCTAATTGATTCCGGGTCTGAGGCAACCTTCATTACGGAAAGACTGTTCAACCTTATTAAGCTTCCCTTCCGAGTGACCCAAGCCCAAGTCTCAGGCTTAAATCAGACAGTATCCGCTGAATCCAAAAAGCTCTGTCAGTTCACCATTCGGTCTCCAACCAGGCCTGCTTTGCAGCTAGACACTACGGCCTACGTTCTTCCGCAACTAGCTGGAAATCTTCCATCCTGTCCTGTTCCGCAACAATTTCTACGGGATCTACCCGATTTTCCTCTGGCGGATCCAAAGTTTTATGAAAGCGCACAAATAGATGTCCTTATCGGGGCTGATATCCTGCCATCGGTTCTGCTCAGTGGTACCCAGTCGAAAATCTGTGGCTCTCTCCTCGCTCAGGAGACCATTTTCGGTTGGGTGCTTACCGGACCAGTCCCCGCGTCCGAACACAATAAGATTTCCGTCTTTTCGACGCAAGTGTCCCATGCGTTGGAAACTTCGCTGGACAAACTCCTCACTAAGATCAGAGCGGCAGGTACGTCGTAAGCCTACCATTCCGGGATCCCGAACACATAGGGTCCGGCCTAGGGTATTCCAGATCCTCCGCGTTGGCGCAATTCCTACGAAACGAGCAACGCCTTAAGAAGGACGAGTCCCTCAAAACAAGGTATGACTCGGTAATCCAAGAATATCTCGATCTGGGTCACATGAGAGAAGTCCGCCCTACTCATGATTCTGCGAGCTATTACCTTCCCCATCACGCCGTGCTCAAGCCGGAAAGTACCACCACCAAGCTCCGTGTGGTGTTTAATGCATCTAGCCCTTCAGATAATGGGGTCAGTTTAAATGATATCCTTCATGCTGGCCCAGTTTTGCAATCCGATCTTACCATACAGATCCTAAAGTGGCGATATTTCCGATACGTGTTCAGCGCCGATATCGAGAAAATGTATCGGCAGATTTGGGTGGATCCCAAGTACACCCAGTTCCAACGCATCCTGTTCCGTAACCACGAGGGCCATATTCGTGACTATGAGCTAAAGACGGTAACGTTTGGAGTAAATTGTGCACCGTTCCTGGCAATAAGAGTCCTCCAGCAGCTGGCAACTGACGTGCAACTTAGCCATCCGAGAGCAAGCACCGTCATTCGCAACTGTATGTATGTGGACGATGTCCTTTCCGGAGCGCACTCCGCAGAAGACGCTCAGCTCACTATTCGAGAGCTGCAAAGCGCCCTAGATTCCGCCGGGTTTCCCTTAAGGAAATGGACCTCTAATAAAAAAGAAATCCTAGCTCATATCCAAAGCGAACATCTCCTGCACACAGGCTTCCTCGAAATCGATTCGGAGAGCACAGCCAAAACCCTTGGTGTCCGCTGGGAGGCAACGTCCGACGAGTTTTTCTTCGTCCCCCCAGATCTATCAAGTGGATCGTCCCAAACAAAACGCCAGGTCCTTTCCCAAATCGCCAAGTTGTTCGACCCAGCAGGCTGGCTGGCCCCATTTGTAGTGTGTGCTAAGATTTTCATGCAGGAAATTTGGCTACAAGACATCGGGTGGGACGATGACCTTCCTAGTGACCTGTATCAGAAATGGCAGAGTTTTGTACAAAGCTATTCGGTCTTGCATCAGGTTCGCGTTCCAAGATGGATCTCTTTTTGTCCAGAATTCCGGGTCGAACATCACGGATTCTGTGACGCTTCTCAAAAGGCGTACGGGGCGGCAATCTACGTGCGAATCGAGATGGGGCAAACCACCATGGTACACCTACTCACCGCCAAAACCCGAGTTGCTCCCGTAAAAACTGTGTCGCTTCCTCGGCTCGAACTGTGCGGGGCTTTATTGCTATCCGAGATGGTCACCGCTATTCTTCCAAGTATGCCCATGCTCACCTCTAACCTCCATTGTTGGACAGACTCCACCATCGTCTTGGCATGGCTGGCCAAGCCAGCGTGTCACTGGACAACCTTCGTGGCCAACCGGGTGACAAAAATTACCCAAGCCATCGAGGCGGAAAACTGGTCCCACGTTCAATCCGAGCATAATCCAGCTGACCTGGCCAGTCGAGGAGTACCCCTCCAGGAATTAGTCGACAACCCTCTTTGGTGGCATGGACCAGCCTGGCTGCGAAAGCCACGCGATCAGTGGCCTAGCCAGGCCAACGACATACCGGGGACCGAGTTAGAAAAACGCGCAATTAAAGCCCACTTGGCTTCCATTCCGACAGAAGATGTCATAGATCGTTTTTCCAAGCTAGACAGGGCAATGCGGGTCCTCGCTTATGTCCTCCGGTTTGTGAAGCGATGTAGAAAGCAGGACTCGCCGTCTAGTGAGCAGTTGGAAGCCCAGGAAATCGCCGCCGCTGAACGGCTCCTAGTGCGCAGCACGCAGGGCAGAGTCTACTGCGCTGAATATCGTCGTTTAAGCCAAAAACGTCCCGTGTCCACTTCCAGTTCCCTCTTGAGCATGAACCCTTTTCTAGATCAGCATGGGCTGATCCGGGCGTGCGGCCGTATCACGGCTTCCGAAAGTCTTCGCTATGATGAGCGGCATCCGATCATCCTCCCTTATGATTGTACTCTCTCCCGTCTAATTGTCCATTTTACGCATCTTATCACGCTTCATGGCGGCAATCAGTTAGTGGTTCGCCTCGTCCGCTCACGATACTGGATTCCGAGAGTCAAGAACTTGGTAAAAGCCGTGATCAACTCCTGCAAGGTCTGCGTTATCCATAAGAAAAGGTTGCAAGTCCAACTAATGGGAAGTTTTCCAAAGGAACGAGTGTCCTTCTCCCGACCGTTCACTTATACAGGGATGGATTATGCCGGGCCATTTGACATTAAGAATTACACCGGGCGGGCGTGTCTTATTACCAAGGGGTATGTGTTGGTATTCGTATGTTTTTCCACTAAGGCCATTCACTTGGAGCCTACTTCTGATCTCACGACCGAGAAATTTCTTGCTGCTTTCGCTCGGTTCGTGGCCAGGAGAGGTTGTCCTCAACAAGTACAATCCGATAACGGCAAAACTTTCGTTGGCGCTGCCACCTCGCTGTCCCGCGATTTCCTTCAAGCCGTTAAAGAGTCGGTAAATGATGCATATAGTCATCAGCAGCTCAATTGGCAGTTTATCCCTCCAGGAGCCCCCCATATGGGAGGCTTGTGGGAAGCGGGTGTCAAAAGCTTCAAGACGCTGTTTTACAAGTCCACCGCCACACGAAAGTACACTTTCGAAGAACTGGCTACTCTTCTCGCGAAGATTGAAGCTTGTCTAAATTCCAGACCGCTGTCTCCTATGTCCGAGGATCCCTCCGATCTGTTAGCGTTGACGCCTGGGCACTTCCTGGTCGGCGGACCTCTCCTGTCCGTAGCGGAGCCTGAGGAGAAGCGAGAGTCTAAATCCATTATTAATCGTTGGCAGCACTTAACGGCTCTCCATCAGCAGTTCCGGGCGCGATGGAAGGACGAGTACCTTAAAGAGCTTCACAAACGCAACAAGTGGCAGTCCCCGACCGAGAATCTCGCCATCGGCGACATGGTCGTCATCCGCGACGAGAATTTGCCCTCCAATGAGTGGCGACTGGGCAGGATAGATACTGTATTTCCAGGAGCGGACGGCAAGGTTCGCGTGATCGGCATTCGCACGATGCGTGGCATGGTTAAACGACCCGTAGCCAAGGTGGTTCTGTTACCGGGGGCGAATTCCAGATCACCTGACCACTAAAATCCTGCACTTTATTCCTTCATCCTCACTCCTCATCCCCAACGGTCTTCAGCATCTCCATTTATTTTTGTTTTTTCTATCACCCAGCATCCAGCCCATCTCTAAAAAATGGCTCCAATTCCGCGCAGTGCTCAGGCTTTGGAAAGCAGACGTACTCGAGGTATACAGTCCTACCGATGCCGAGTCTGCCGGGGAATCCATCCACTTCGGAAGTGCCAGAGGTTCCTCAAGCTGAGCGCCGAGAAGCGGCTCCGTGCAGTGCTTGTTAACAAGTACTGTGCAAACTGTCTGGCGCACGAGCATTCGCAGGGAGACTGCCGTACGGGTGACCGGTGCAAGAAGTGCGAGCGCAAGCACCATACGCTCTTGCACATGCACGAGCATTCCGTGGCCAAGCACAGTTCCGCTTCTCGGGAGCGTTCGCGCCGGCAAAATTCGCCAACTCGCGGAACGCTTCCCCTTCAGGGCGCTCAGCATCCTCGACGCCAGCACCCACGCTTTCGTCGCTTCTGCAACGGCACCGTATCAGCCTCCTTCCTACGGCGGTGGTGCGATTGGAGTCTGGTGGCAAGACATTCGACATTGTCGCCCTGGTCGACCCGTGCACGCCTACCAGCTCTATCGACGCGTCCCGAGCCGCCGCGTTCCGCTTGCCTACAACCAGTGTGGGCGATGAGAAGGTCTGCACTGCGATGGTTCTATCCCCGACTGACGCCAAAACCAAGTTTGAGATGGTCCTGCGGATCGAACCCAATATACGGATCCGCACCCCGATCCGGAAACTCAGCGACACCGTCCACGCCCATTTCAAGGACCTGCTGCTCGCGAACGAGCGATTCCATTATCCGTCAACTGCCGCGCTGATCCTGGGGGCTGACGTCTACCCCAAGGTGGTCGAGCCAGGGCTCGTTTGGATTGAGGAGGGGCTGCCCGTGGCCCAGAATACAGTGTTTGGATGGACCATCACCGGCGCCTGCCACCAGGACTAATTCCGCACGCTGGCGAGTTTTTGTTGCACCGCTAACGAGTGCAAGGGGGGCGGAATGTTTAGACTTCGAACACCCTGTGTTCCCGGTTCCCCGCTCTCGCTCTGGCGGTAGCATGCACAGCTTCCCGGCTCCCCGCTCTCGCTCCGGCGGAAGCTTTCGCGCGCTCGCGCTCAGGCCACTCTCCACAACTCCCTTTGAAGTCTCCACCGCGCCTTCGGGCGCTTAGCATAAATTAGCTTAAGTTAGTTCTCAATTGTCTACGATACTGAATAAACGCCCGGTACACCCGCGCTCGCCACCACCAGTTCACCCGTCTCTTCTTTTCGACCGCGATCGCGCCGAGTGTTTTTTCACCCCCACAGCTCCCGCCCAGCAACCCCGCTGCCACGAAGCTGCCTTCGACCAAGAAGAACTCCCCCGATTTACAGATAGAAAGTAACTAACTGTGTTCCAAGTCACGCGTTGCGCCACTAGCTTAACAAACTTTACCTAGGTTAGAGCTATGCGCAGCGGTAGTAGGAGCTGAGCTATCGAAAAGAATCCAAAAAGATTTAGAGGTCACCTTAGAACAGGTGTACTATTGGTCTGATTCTAAAACAGTGCTGGGATGGATCAGTGCCGCAGCTTCGTCGTTTCACACATTTGTGGCGAATTTGTGTCACGCATCTCAATTAAAGAAAAAGGAGATGTGGTTTACTGGACCAGCCTTCTTGAAGGACAATGAAGAAGGCTGGGCAAGGCAAAAGGCACCAGTAATAGACAGCGACGACCACGAAAGAAGAGGTGTAAACGTAATGATACTCACAACAGTGGATGACTGGACAACGCACGTTAACTTTAGAGGGTCGTTTCACACACTGTTACGGATAGTTGCAGTAATGCTCAGATTCATAATAATTGCCGAAAAAAAGAAAAGAATACAGGACAGCAAACAACAACAGAAATAGAAGGGGCGCAAAGAACGTTCATTGGACCCATTCCTAGATGAACACGGGATCATCAGAGTTGGCGGGCGGCTTCAAAACTCAAGTTTAGCGTATAACGCAAAACATCCAATATTGCTGCCACCTAAACATGAGATAACTGAAAATCCGTGAGGTTTTTCACGGAAAAACTATTATAAAAAATGCGACTACGCTAAGCAGCCTAGCTGGGGAATTTCCAATCCAACAAAACAACGCAGCAGTCAAATTTAATCCATTTATTGCGCTGGCGCAGCCAGCGGTTTCAAGCGATAACGAACGACTCGCCTGCTCACACGAGCAGTGCCAAAAATTACAAGAGTTCCGAAGTTGCAAAGCTTATCAGTAGAAGAGTAAGCGACTTAGCTCTGTGTTAAGCTTGAGTGCTTATCAGTAAAAGAGTAAGCGACTCAGCTATGGAATAAGCTTGAGCGCAAACCCAATGGCGAATATGACCATTACGTTTTGTTTACATTTTAGATAATTCTTTTCATATTTAAATTCATGTTTTTCTATTTTTAATAATTACAAAATAAGGCTACTGATCCAACATTCCGGCCCCGTTGAAGGGCTCCGGCGCTTTAACTTCCTCGTTTGTGCTGCTTATTGGCAGCAACGCCAGTTTGTGGATTGCGCGCTTGATGACGCCTCCAGACGTCCGAATTTCGGCAACACGCACTCTGCCGTCCTCGCCGAGTGTTGTTGCCACCACGCGCCCTGTAAGCCACCGTTGCGGCGGCAGATTGTCCTCGTGGACGAGAACAAGGCACCCAATCTTAAGATCGGGGCCTTCGATGCTCCATTTGTTGCGCTGCTGCTGGCTGGCAAGGTAATCCTTGGACCAGCTTTGCCAAAATTGCTGCTTGAGAGCAGACAGCATTCGCCACCGCTTCAAATATCCGAAGCTGGCCTTGCTGCAGATTCCGTTTGTTTCGGATTCTGGCGGCAGCGTAAGAAGAGGCTGATCGATCAGCAAATGTCCTGGTGTTAGAGCCTCTCCATCGTTGGGGTCGTTGCCAGGCGATGCAATCGGACGGGAATTGAGCAGCGCTTCTACCTCCACCAGGTGGGTGCTCAACTCGTCTGCTGTAAGCCTGGCGTTGCCGACCCCTCGCAGCAAGCGATGCTTGGCTGCCTTGACGGCTGCCTCCCATAGTCCGCCGAAGTGTGGTGACCTCGGTGGGATGAAGGACCATTCGACGCCCCTCTGAGCCGCGTACGTCGTCAGTTGATCCTGATTCCGGTGAAACGCTACGTGCAGCTCTTCGAGAACCTTGCTCGCTCCCACGAAATTGGTGGCGTTGTCGCTGTAAACCTTCTCCGGAAGACCTCTCCGTCCGACGAACCTTTTGAAAACAGATAAAAAGCTGTCAGTAGATAGATCGACAACGAGCTCAAGATGAACAGCTTTTGACGAAAAACAAACGAAGACAGCCACATAAGTCTTAATGGGGGGTTTCCCACGGATCTTCAGCGAGACATAAAATGGGCCGCAGAAGTCCACCCCACAAATCAAAAAGGGTCGAGCTTTCCTAACCCGATCGGCGGGCAAATTGCCCATTATCTGACCAAGTAGCTTGGGCTTATAACGGAAACAGTGGACGCAGTCACGGACAATCCTTGTACACGCCTCTCGCGCGTTGATAAGCCAAATCTGCTGCCTCAAGAGTGATACCATCACTTTGGCGCCTGCATGATAATGAGTCCGATGCAAATTGCGAAGAAAGAGGGTAACAAATTGTGACTTCTGAGACAGCAATAATGGAAATTTGGCATCATAACGAATAGGCGCATTACCCAACCTCCCTCCAACACGAATTAATCGAAAGGTCATACCATCAAGCTCGCTTGTGTGTATGAAGGGATTTAGACGTTGAAGATGTGAGGCCAAACATTCCGATTTCTCTAACTTGACGTATTCTGAACCAAACTCAAGGTTTTGAAGTATTTGGACCAGCCTAACGAACGATATTTTTAGTTCTTGTGCCGAAATATTCACGTCTCGAAGCCGCTTTTTCCCTTGAATGAACCGATTTACGTATGCCATGATCCGAAGTAGTTTATTATATGACGAGCATCTTTTAATAAGATCAGTAAACACGTTCGGTTGGCTTTTTGTTATGGAACATACTGCCACACTTTTCTTGTTCTCGGACAGCTGTAAATCAGGGGAAACTTCAATCTGATGAAGACGAGGCCACTCGTCTTGACTTCCGAGCAAGAATTTTGGTCCATTCTCCCACAGAGTACACTTCAAACCATCTATGTCTGTTCCACGTGACACCAAATCAGCCGGATTCTCTTCAGTAGGCACATGACGCCAGACTACATTTTCTGAGAGCTCTTGGATCTCAGAAACTCTATTTGCAACCAACGTTGCCAATGTGGATGGATTTTTTAACCAATATAATGTGACTTGAGAGTCAGACCAGAAATTAATGCTTTCCAACTTAAAGTTGTTTGGCAAGGGAGCTACTTGAGCCCATAGCTTAGCAAGAAGATGCGCTGCACACAACTCGAGCCGTGGAATTGACTTTGTTTTAAGGGGGGACACTCGAGACTTGGCGGTTAGCAGTCTCGATAAACCAGTTGTCCCAAAAGTGGTACGGACGTATATGCAACAGCCATAGGCTTCACTCGATGCATCTGCGAAGCCGTGTATCTGGACAGTTTCATAAGCAGATAGACAGATATATCGAGGTATGGCGATCTTGTCTAACTCCAGTAAATTCAACTTGAACCTATTCCAGCTAGTATGCAAACTCATGGGAACTGACTCGTCCCAATCCAATTTTTGTCGCCACAGCTCCTGAAGCAAGATTTTTGCTTTAGTTATCAACGGACACAATAAACCCAAGGGATCAAACAACCGAGCTGTGACGGACAAAATTTTGCGTTTTGTTGGTGGTAAAGAGTCAAACGAATCTTCCAAGCTATAATGAAAAACGTCATTTTGAGGATTCCATCTCATACCAAGTGTTTTTATGGAAGCGGAAGGGTCAACTATAAGAGCCTTATCTGGCCCTTTATTAGCCAGCAGACTAGGATGATTTGTGGCCCATTTGGCCAGATCAAAACCCCCGAATTTCAAGACCTCAGTTACTTCTCTTCGAATGGTTTCCAACTCTTCTAAACTGTTGGCTCCCGTGAGCATATCGTCAACATAGAAGTCGCTTGATATCACCTCTGTGGCGATAGGATATGATTCAGCATAAATCTTTGAAAGCTCAAAAAAAGACAACGGATGGCCAAAAAAGGAGCTGAGGCTGTCCCATACGTAACAGTGTTGAGACGATAGGTTTGGAGAGCTTGTGTCGATTTTTCCCTCCACAAGATAAGTTGAAAGTCCCGATTTTCTTCTGCAACGTTAATTTGCCTATACATTTTTGAAATATCAGCCGTTAAAGCATACTTGTTCAATCGAAATCTTGCTAGAATAGAGTAAAGCTCCCGCTGAATAGTTGCCCCCACCATTAAAGTCTCATTTAGTGAGATTGAGGTTGACGTCTTACTCGATGCGTCAAATACAACTCGCAACTTTGTGGAGCTACTTTCAGGTCTCAGGACACATTGATGCGGAATATAGTAGTGGTGTCCTGGAGGAGGGGTTGGTAGCAATGACATATGACCAAGAGCAAGATACTCTTTCATGAAGTCTTGATACATGTCATGTAACTCGACATTATTTGCCAGTTTGCGCTCCAACGCAAGAAATCTGCGCTTTGCCGTTTCGAAGGATAAGCCAAGAACACTTGGATCTGTTTTAAATGGCAGCTTCACTTCAAAACGACCTGACGATAGCCTGCGTACGGTTTGATTGAAGTTTTGCTCGCACGCAAATTGTTCAGCTGTATATGTAGCCTTCGATCTCTCAGCGACTTGTTCTAAGTCCCAAAATCGCTCCACCAGAGAGTCGAGAGAACCAAGATTTTCCTTGACCGTGACGCTACACACCTGAGCTCTATTCGATGTATGCTGAGTATATTTACCCGATACAATCCATCCCAATAAAGTCTTCTGAATTGACGGATGTTGGGAACCTAGCTTTATTTGGCCTACGCTCAATAGTTCAAAAAAGGATTCTGCTCCAATAAGTAAGTCCACTTTTGCGGGCTTGTAGAAACGAGGGTCTGCCAGCTCAATGCTTGCTGGAATCCTCCATTGCGCAAAGTTGACTTCATGATCGGGTTGATATGTAGAAATTGATCTTATCACCCAAAAATCGGTGGCAAAAGTGTGAGAATTAACGCGAGAATGAATCGACGTGTGGACTTTGTGTCGTACCACCGAACCATTCTTCCCAACCGTAGTAATATTTAAGCACGACTCTTCTCTCTTTAACCGTAGACGCTGTGCTAAATCCTCGGCCATGAAATTTATTTGCGAGCCAGAATCTAACAGAGCTCGTGCTAATTGGAACTGTCCGAATCTATCCCGTACCTTTACGACAGCAGTAGCAAGAATAACTTGATCACTACTAGCAACATGACTTGAATAGGCTTGACTAGGATGATCCGAAGCTGCAGACGTTGCCTGTGATGCCACTTGTGGCATTGAAGCTGAACTGGCTGGGTGGTATCCTACCCCGTATCTGTGAAGAAGCGTATTATGGGGTTTGGAGCATACTCGACATTTTGCAGCCTTACACTTCTTTACTAAGTGTCCTTCATTTAGACAATTGATGCACAAGCGATTGTGCTTGGCAAAATCGAAACGCTGAATCACTGGAAGGGCAATGAAAGCTTGGCACTTGCCTAAAGCATGATTAGCCGCTGAGCAGTATTGACATTTTGACTCAGTCCGGCGATCTGTTTTTGTGCATGAAAAGGACGATTTTGAATACCCTTTATAAGAACCTTGGTTAGGCTTTCCCTTACTTTTGGTTGATTCCTCAGCAGCTAGATGCTGATATCGCCGATTTAATTGAATCGCACAATCGGACCATGTCGGTAAAGTATTATAATCGAGCTGTTCTTTAAACCGAGATTTTGTTGCATTGTCTACCTTTGACATTGCTATATGAATAAAAATTGCATTGTTAATCTCCTTTTCACTCCCCAATGACTGCAATGATGCATAAAGAGCTGACATCTCATCGATAAGAGACCTCAAGCCCGAAGCAGAGGCTTTTAGTACATGGGGAATGTCAAACAGTTGCGAAATTGTATCAAAAAATATCAAACATTTATTGTCATAAACATTTTTTAAACTGTCTAACGCTTTTTCGTAATTGTTGTCCGAAATTTGAAACGCCTTCACAGTTCCCAACGCATCATCAGTGAGACACGAAAGCAAATGGTTGAATTTTTCAACGTTTGTTAGCGATGGGTCATTATGGACCAAACTCTCAAAAAGACTTATAAAGTTTTTAAACTCAGCATGCTTTCCACTAAACTTGGGAAGGCTCATTTTGGGTAATTGAGACGAATGACGATGACCACTCCTATCCCCTTGACTGAGTTTCTGTGAATCGTTCTCTTTTAGTGCGGACCGATATAAAGCTTTTGTAATAATACACATATCCTCAACAGACGCTCTTAAATCATTACTTGGGTTAAGAACATCGATGTCTGCCTGGATATCCATCAATTTTTCACAATAAGTTTCAAGCAGCTGCATTCGGTATTCAATTTGAAATTTATCGAAAGAAATAGTTTTTTCCTCGAATGCCGTTTTCATACGCCTAATGTCACTCATAACCTTGTCGTGTTTTTGCATTGTCGACAATATTTTTGTTGTTGATTTGGAATTGACTTCCTTTACAACTAATTCTTTATCTTGGCTCATTTTGACAATTATGGGAATTTATTTCAAAAAAGAAACAAAAAACAAAAATGAATGTCTGATGCAAGGGTTAATTAATCTCGTTAGGATTGTTGATGACGATGTAATAAATTTTAGACGGTTACCCAAATATTTAACGAATATTAATTTATTTGGTTTGTATAAGGGTTAATAATTTCTTTTTGTTATATGTCTGCAGGTATAATACCAACACGCAGCGCCAAAACGTAAAAATAATTGAATTTTATTTGACAATAAATGTGTCAATTATTTATGTGGATCCCATACGGGTTAAAGGTGCCCACGAAACACCACCAAAGTTCACAAAATATTTTATTATTTCGACATATAATCTGTCCCAAATTATTGTTGTGGTTCCCATACGGGTTAAAGGTGCCCACGAAACACCGCCAAAGTGCACAAAATATTTTATTAATTTTGACGAATGCACTGTCCAAATTATTTATGTGGTTCCCATACGGGTTAAAGGTGCCCACAAAACACCGCCAATGTGCACAAAATGTTTTAAGTTATTCGGCCAAAAAGTCTGTATGTGGATCGTATATGGGTTAACGATGCCAACATACAGCTCCAAAGTCAATAATTTCCAAAAATTAGACCGAAAATTCCAATGTAGACCAAGTTCTATGGCAATGCGCAATTACATACATATGTATGCATATGTATGTATTAGCGCTTAAGTTCACTGCACCTTTTCCGCCGGTGCCTACAAAATGTTATGTATTGTTTGAGAGGCACTGCAACAGTATTTATTGCTGAAAAATAACTGCTCTGCAACTGGGTACTGTACTGCACAAAAGGGAATCGAAAAAATAGCCGCTCAGCGATAGCTGTACCTTTTACACTGCAAAAAATTTGCACACCCAATTTTTCAGAATTTCACAAACATTTTCACGCATAATATTTTTGTCAAAGGCCGTTCACTTTTATTTCTTTGGTTTAGATGAGGAATTTTTTAATTGGTTTTCCAATTTACAGAGTGCCGAAAATTTTAAACAGTTGCTGGAGTGGGCAACGTTTTTGCAAAATACTCACACAAAGGGTGGATTGCTCGAGAATTTAATTTTTGGCACTTAATACTTTGTTGTTTGGCATGATTGCCAAAACTTTCCTTAATGAGTCGACTCCAACTACTGCGGCGAATCCCGCCAGCTAGGTTAGGTTCGCAACACGGAAAAATTGAACACGTGCCGAGACGACGAAAATGCACTATTTGTGATCAATTTTCCGACGCGAATTTCCACGAAAATGCTATAGCCGTAGTCCCTGTTCGGGCGCCATGAAAATCCGTGAGGTTTTTCACGGAAAAACTATTATAAAAAATGCGACTACGCTAAGCAGCCTAGCTGGGGAATTTCCAATCCAACAAAACAACGCAGCAGTCAAATTTAATCCATTTATTGCGCTGGCGCAGCCAGCGGTTTCAAGCGATAACGAACGACTCGCCTGCTCACACGAGCAGTGCCAAAAATTACAAGAGTTCCGAAGTTGCAAAGCTTATCAGTAGAAGAGTAAGCGACTTAGCTCTGTGTTAAGCTTGAGTGCTTATCAGTAAAAGAGTAAGCGACTCAGCTATGGAATAAGCTTGAGCGCAAACCCAATGGCGAATATGACCATTACGTTTTGTTTACATTTTAGATAATTCTTTTCATATTTAAATTCATGTTTTTCTATTTTTAATAATTACAAAATAAGGCTACTGATCCAACAATAACAAAAATCCTATTTACAAACAAGCATGAACAACACAATCATTGTGGTCCACAAACATTGTTGGCAATTATCAGGCAACAATTTTGGACGATCAAGGGTAGACAACTAGCGCAACTTACCGTTCGAAGATGTGTAAGATGCTGTCGAGCCCGACCACAGTTAATGAAACAAATAATGAGCCCGTTACCACGCGACAGAGTTCGAACGACGAGGCCATTTGCAATCAGTGGAGTTGATTACTGCGGATCTTTATGGGTCCACTACAAGATCCGTGGGAAGAAGCCACATAAGGTATACTTGGCGGTATTTTGCTGCTTCACAACAAAGGCAGTGCATCTGGAGGTAGTAACTGATCTCACCACGCAGGCGTTTTTAGCAGTATTCAAAAGATTCGTCGGTCGAAGAGGGATTGCAAATCGACTATACTGTGATAATGCAACAAACTTCTTTGGAGCAAGTAACGAATTAAGTGAGCTTCAGAATAGCATATATGCTGATAAGGCTCAGGAGAAGATTACACAAGAATGCATGCAGTTAGGTACAGAATTTCGCTCCATACCCCCAAGAGCACCACATTTCGGAGGATTATGGGACGCGGCAGTCAAGTCAGCAAAACATCTACTACTTCGTGCGGTGTCAAGAGCTTCACTAACGCATGAAGAGCTAGAGACCGTACTAATAGATATTGAGGCAATTCTAAACTCACGCCCGCTTACTCCTATCTCTTATAGCCCACAAGACCTGGCAGTACTAACACCAGGACATTTTCTGATTGGAGCACCACTCACAGCGTCGCCAGACGTCCACCAAAGGGAAGGAAGAACAGGACTAATCACCCGGTGGAAGGAAATAGATAGGATCAGACAAGAGTTTTGGAAACGTTGGAGCCACGAATATCTACATCAACTGCAGGACCGTGCAAAGTGGACAAAACAAGAAAAACCAGTCACACTAGGGGACTTGGTACTCATCAAAGAAGATAACATACCACCGCTGCAGTGGCCATTGGGCAGAGTAACGGCAACATATCCGGGAAAGGACGGATTCATACGAGTTGTTGAGCTAAAAACAGCGTCAGGAACATATACAAGAGCAATTCATCGACTCGCGATATTACCAATAGAAAACAAGGCGGAAGCGGTAGTGAGTTGCCAGAAGTAAAAAAAAAAATAATGAACAGAATGGTGGCGCTGATTATAATAGTACTGCTAGCAGCAGCCACGCAACAAACACCAATAACCATGGAGATACCGGTAAAAATTACACCGTTGAACAATATGACTGGAACATACATAGAAATAAGCAACAGAATCACATTGATATCAGCCGAATGGACGGTAATATCATATTTCGACTTAAAGACATTAGCACAAGAAATAAGAATTTTCAAAGAAGGTGTTGAAGGACTGTCAAAATGGTGTCAGAAAGGTGAGAAATGTCCAGCGATCATCCATGCGCTACAACAGGAGGCTGCGGAATTTGACGATGTACAGAGGTTATTTGATCATCATCGACAAAAGAAAGGAGCACTCAATCTAATAGGCAATCTAGCAAATGGACTGTTCGGAGTCTTGGACGCACAAGAAATGGAACACACCATATAGCGAATAAAGGCAAATGAGGTAAAAACACTCATTTACTTAGAAATCAAACCTCAATTCTGGACAGCACACTCAACATAATGAAGGCGAGCAAGGCAACGATTGAAGAAAGAATGCAGCACGTGGAAAGACAAATAATAGATCTGGATAACACAATCAAGGGGAGTAGTCTGGCTCAAATAACGACTGAGATATCATTATTGGCCGTCCACATAAAAATAACACAAGAAGCAATAGTAAATGTGGTAACAGGCATTCAAGGAGGAGTAATAAACCCAGCATTACTATCGGTAAACCAATTAAGAGAAGAGCTAGTAAACATACAGGCACACTTACCGACCGGAAGGAGACTGCCAATAACAAAAGAAACAATACACGATGTATATAAAATCATGACAACTGAAGTTCAGGAATTGGATGAGCTATTGGTCTTTCATACAAAGATTCCGTTGGTTGATGAAGAGGAATACAACGTATACCATCTAGCACCCATCCCATTAGTGAAAGACAACAGAATAATGGTCATACTAACGGAAACCGAGTATCTCGCGATTAGCGATCACCGCGATAGACACTTTCCAATTGCAGATGACGATCTCCAAAAATGCACGAAATTATCGAAGGGACCATGGCTGTGCAAACTACAGCAAGCCACGTTAGGACCAGCAGATGAACAATTACGTTGCACATTGGCAGCGTTTCACAAAGAGTCCAGTGTGTGGTACAAAATCACTGCGCCAAATTCGTGGATTTTTGCAACAAGAAAGGCAATTATGTTGAATGTTCGTAACCGAAGCCAACTCCAACTACAACCATCAGTCACCACCCAACTCAAACCCATGAACCGAAAAGCATCACGGAGGTAACTCAACCGGGGCCACACCCACTACCAGGCGGTAAGCCAGTAACGGCTGATCAGCAGATTCTCCTACGACTCACCGACGGGTCGGAACACCAACGAAGCATCCAATGCATCGAGTCAGCAGAATAATGCTGACCCAGTGCGGAATGGCCAATTTTGTCGACCATAGCAGAACGTCGCTGACCCACTAAGCCGGTACAATCAACAACACACTTATCACCAAACGAAACACTTTCTTCCGCATTTAAATAGTATATAAGCTAAGAACATTACACCAATAAAGTCAGTTATTGTCACAGAATCAACCCCGTGTCGTACTATTCTTTAAGCCGCGGAAACGGCATAGCTCCCGATCGTCTCGTCGGTTAAAACAACCTCTGCACGGCCCCAGGAGCATTCGAGACTCCTGCGCGGACAATCAGCCAACGGTTTGAGAACAAACAATAACAAAGTAAAAATTGAAACCGCGACTTCTTCAGAAGAGGATGGCCCACATAGGGATGTATAATATTCAATATTGGGCTCATACTAGAATTCTAGACGCAGGAATGTATCAGATATGAATGCTCGATTTACCTGTTGTCGTTGTTGGTCATTTGTTCTGCGTCTATTGACTGTGATCGTTTCAGTAATCTTCTGCCTTCATTGCGTTCAGCTCGTGTATCTTCTGGCTCTTCTTGACGCAATTGAGCCATTCCTACACGTGTATCAGTATTTCGTTGCTGGATTTGTTCTTACTTGAATTACGGGTCAAATTGGCTCCTTTCCTTTTTGTTGGCATTGCTCACTTTTTGATCACATTTTGCTCACTTTTTGCTCACTTTTTGTTCACTTTACAAAACACACATCAATAGAATTAATGCCGCACATGAAAGTCAGAGCATCCTGTCGCTTCAAAGTCCCGGTCGAGCAGCGCCCAGATCCGCCCGCCGGCTTTTAAATAGTTATTTTATTGGCAGTAGATCTCGACGGAGGATAAGGCACACCCCCGCCCCGCTGTCGCAGCCCAAGTCAGCCGCCGCACGACGGCGATCTACCGCTCGCTTGCCCGCATATTGGCAACGGACAACTCCTGCAGTCCACGGTCCACATCAGCTTGAAGTAGGATGGTGCACAGCTAGGTAACCAGCACGCCATTGGAGAAGTAGAACGAGATGCAACGATCAGTGTCACACCGGTCGCTTCAAAGTTCCAGTCGAGCAACGTCCGTGCGGTATGTGAGCTCAGTCGGCCGCCGCGTGAAGATGGTCACCAGATCCGCCCGCCGGCTATTACATGGTTACTTTATTTGCAGTAGATCTAGACGGAGGCCAGGCACGCCCCCACCCCGCTGTCGCATACCCAGTCAGCCGCAGTACGACGGCGATCGCCAAAAACGCTCGCGTGCCCGCATATTGGCGGAGGACAACTCCTGCAGTCCACGGTCCACATCAGCTTGAAGTAGGATGGTGCACAGCCAGGTAACCAGCACGCCGTTGGAGAAGTAGTACCACACCGGTCGCTCCAAAGTCCCGGTCGAGCAGCGCCCGTCCGGTAAGTAAGCTCAGTCGGCCGTCGCGTGAAGATGGTCACCAGATCCACCCGCCGGCTTTAATAGGGTTATTTAATTTGCAGTTGAGGTCGACGGAGGCCATGCACACCCCGCACCGCTGTCGCAACCCAAGGCAAACGCCGCACGACGGCAATCGCCAAAAACGCTCGCTTTCTCGGATATTGGCGGCAGCCATGTAACCAGCACGCCGTTGGATAAGTAGTGCCACACTGGTCGCTCCAAAATCCTGGTCGAGCAGCGCCCGCGCGGTAAGTGAGCTCAGTCTGCCGCCGCGTGAAGATGGTCACCAGATCCGCCCGCCGGCTATTACATGGTTACTTTATTTGCAGTAGATCTAGACGGAGGCCAGGCACGCCCCCACCCCGCTGTCGCATACCCAGTCAGCCGCAGTACGACGGCGATCACCAAGCCCGCTCGCTGGTCCGCATATTGGCGGTGGACAAAGAAGGAACGGCAATCCAGAAGCCGGAGCACCAACTGCGCCAGTCCACGGTCCACATCCGCTTGAAGTCGTGCGAGATGCACCGTGCAGTGCCACACGGGTCACTCCAAAGTTCCGGTCGAGCAACGTCCGTGCGGTATGTGAGCTCAGTCGGCCGCCGCGTGAAGATGGTCACCAGATCCGCCCGCCGGCTTTAATAGGGTTATTTAATTTGCAGTTGAGGTCGACGGAGGCCAGGCACACCCCGCACCGCTGTCGCAACCCAAGGCAAACGTTGCACGACGGCGATCGCCAAAAACGCTCGCTTTCTCGCATATTGGCGGCGGCCAACTCCTGCAGTTCACGGTGCACATCAGCTTGAATTAGGATGGTGCACAGCCATGTAACCAGCACGCCGTTGGATAAGTAGTGCCAGACTGGTCGCTCCAAAGTCCTGGTCGAGCAGCGCCCGCGCGGTAAGTGAGCTCAGTCTGCCGCCGCGTGAAGATGGTCACCAAATCCGCCCGCCGGCTTTAATAGGGTTATTTAATTTGCAGTTGAGCTCAACGGAGGCCAGGCACACCCCGCACCGCTGTCGCAACCCAAGGCAAACGCCGCACGACGGCAATCGCCAAAAACGCTCGCTTTCTCGGATATTGGCGGCAGCCATGTAACCAGCACGCCGTTGGATAAGTAGTGCCACACTGGTCGCTCCAAAATCCTGGTCGAGCAGCGCCCGCGCGGTAAGTGAGCTCAGTCTGCGGCCGCGTGAAGATGGTCACCAGATCCGCCCGCCGGCTTTAATAGGGTTATTTAATTTGCAGTTGAGCTCAACGGAGGCCAGGCACACCCCGCACCGCTGTCGCAACCCAAGGCAAACGCCGCACGACGGCAATCGCCAAAAACGCTCGCTTTCTCGCATATTGGCGGCGGCCAACTTCTGCAGTCCACGGTGCACATCAGCTTGAATTAGGATGGGGCACAGCCAGGTAACCAGCACGCCGTTGGAGAAGTAGTACCACACCGGTCGCTCCAAAGTCCCGGTCGAACAGCGCCCGTGCGGTAAGTAAGCTCAGTCCGCCGCCGCGTGTAGATGGTCACCATCCGCCCGCCGGCTTTTATATGGTTATTTTATTTGCAGTTGATCTCGACGGAGGCCAGGCATACCACAGCCCCGCGGTCCCAACCCAAGTCAGCCGCCGCACGACGGCGATCGCCAAACCCGCTCGCTTACCCGAATATTGGCGGCGGTCAACTCCTGCAGTCCACGGTCCACATCAGCTTGAAGACGGATGGGGCACTGTAGTAGGTTCACATATTGAATGCACACTGTACTCAGTGTTATGCCTTAATTTAAGTGCAGACACATTGTAGTGTTTAGCCACAACAATAATAACAATAACAACCCAAGCAGTTCCTCGTGCCCGGTAATATGACCGCTCTTGAATGCATGGGAACGGACTATTGCAATGTCAGCACATTTGACATATATGACCACTACGCTGGCCAAGTGAACATAGGCTCTCCCTTTCCTCCGCGACGACCCTCCGTCGGCCGCATACATATATAAACACTTATATATAAGCATCGAATGCGGCGCTGCCGACGCCACTGCCGACATCGCCTGGCGTTCTTAGCCTTTACGAAATTATGTTATAGAATTAAGACACAGAATTAATTGGACGTTGGAGCGGCACTAATGCTGCTCCAGCCTGAAATAAAGACACCAAACCCAACCAAGATGACTTTTTGATTCACTAACTTTACAGCACAGCCAGGTAACTAGCACGCCGTTGGAGAAGTAGTACCACACGGGTCGCTCTTAAGTCCTGGTCGAGCAGCGCCCGCGCGGTTAGTAAGCTCAGTCGGCCGCCGCGTAAAGATGGTCACCAAATAAGCCCGCTGGTTTTTGTATGGTTATTTCATTTGCAGTTGATTTCGATGGAGGCCAGGCATACCCCCACCCCGCGGTACCAACCCAAGTCAGCCGCCGCACGACGGCGATCGTTAAAAACACTCGCTGTCTCGCATATTGGCGGCGGCCAAATCCTGCAGTCCACGGTGCACATCAGCTTGAAGTAGGATGGGGCACTGCCAGGTAACTAGCACGCCAATGGAGAAGTAGTACCACACCGGTCGCTCCATAGTCCTGGTCGAGCAGCGCCCGCGCGGTAAGTGAGCTCAGTCGGCCGCCGCGTGAAGATGGTCACCAGATACGCCCGCCGGCTTTTATAGGGTTATTTTATATTTAGTTGATCTCGACGGAGGCCAGGCACACCCCGCCCGCTGTCACAACCCAAGGCAGCCGCCGCACGACGGCGACCGCCAAAAACGCTCGCTTTCTCGCATCTTGGCGGCAGCCAACTCCTACAGTCCACGGTGCACATCAACTTTTTTTTTTTTTTTTCTTTTTACATATGCATTTTATTTATTGGATCTTCTCTGATTTGAGACTAACAATAAGTATATAAAATCTTAAATTAAAAAGCTATTTGACAGTCACGATGACTGACGCAAGATTAAAGGGCTCTAATAACTATTGCTGAGCTGGAAGGTCATTTCGTTGCAATCGGGTCCGGTTGGAAACCCTGGCTAGGCCCCTGGCGAGCTGGTTTGGATGAGAAGTTAGCTTGGTGTGGTAGGATACTTTTTGTTTTGATATTTCATCTTTAACGGGTAGAATGCCAAGATCTCTGTGGATGTTGTCGTTCCGAACATACCAAGGTGCCCCAGTGATAGTTCTCAGGATTTTTGATTGTGCTCGCTGGATAATGTCGATGTTGCTGCTGCTCGCGTTTCCCCACAACTGGGAGCCGTAAGTCCAGACTGGCTTAAGCGTTGAATTGTAGAGCAGGACCTTGAAGTCCAGGCAGAGGGGGGAGCGAGCGTTTAAGAGCCAGTGGAGGCTATTGGATTTTAGTTTTAGATGAATTTTCTTAGCTTCGATATGTCTCCGCCATGTAAGTCTCCTGTCTAGGTGAACGCCAAGGTACGTAACATCGTCAGCTTGTGGAAGTGGCGTGTTATTCAGAGTTAGCGGGGGACACGTTTGTCTGTTAAGAGTAAACGTTATGTGTTTACACTTTTGCGCATTTATTTTTATACGCCAGTCTGATAACCACCTCTCCACTACCACGAGATGATCAGCTAGTAGTGCTGTTGCCTGAATTGGGCATTTGGACCGACTTATGATCGCGGTATCGTCTGCGAATGTAGAAGTAGTTAGCCGCTCGTTCGTGGGAATATCTGCGGTGTAAAGGAGAAATAGAGTTGGACCAAGGGCGCTACCTTGGGGAACTCCAGCCTCTATAGTGTAATCGTCGGATGTTGTAGTGTTGCATCTCACGGCGAATTCTCTGTTGTAAAGGTACGATTCAAGTATCCTGTGAGTGTTTTCCGGCAGAATAGTTCTGATTTTATGCATAAGGCCATCAAGCCAGACTCGATCGAAAGCCTGTGCAACGTCGAGAAATACCGCACTGCAGTATTCCCGATATTCGAATGCAGTCCGTATTTCTGTTGTTAGTCTGTTGACTTGCTCTATTGTTCCATGGCTTTCTCGAAAGCCAAATTGATGTGCCGGGATAACGTTGTGCTCTTTCAGATATGGGATTATGCGCGTCAAAAGGCATTTTTCGAGCAGTTTTGACAGGCACGAGAGTAGACTTATCGGTCTGTATGAAGCTGGTATTGTGTGATCTTTTCCTGGCTTTGGGATCATTATGATTACCGATTTTTTCCACTTTTTTGGGAAGTAGCCAAGTCGTGTTATCCCGTTAAAGAGTTTACAAATGACCTCAACTGCACAGTTTGGGAGTTCAATTAGCATTTTGGGAGTAATTAGATCACCGCCTGGGGCCTTTTTTGGTTTCAATTGCTCGCTGATGACTTTTGCAACTTCGTTTGGTTGAAACAGAATTGGCTCCGTCTCAGTTTCAATTCGAATTGGCGGCGACGGTAGTGCGAATGAATTTGTTGCAGGGTTTGGCTGAAAAACATTTCGAAGGTGTAGAGCAAATGTACAAGCTCTGTCTTTGTCACTTCTGGCCCAGCTGCCTGAAGAGTCTCTTATGGGAATTACTGTTTCGGCCGGCGCACTTAGATTTGGATGGGCCCTCCACAAGGGATGCTTGGTGCTGGTGGGTGAAAGTTTCTCAATGTACTGGCGTTGTTCTTTAACTTCTTCGTGCCTTAGGGCCCTGGTAAGCCTGCGACCAGCTTCCTTAAGACTTTGTTTTGAGGATGGCGATCTGCTGGTTTGCCAAGCACGCCTCAAACGTCTTTTCTCCAAAACAAGCTGTTCGATTTCAAGGTTAGTTTTGTGTTGGTGTGTGTGCCCATCCCTCCCTTGCGGTGTAGAGACTTTGGCTGCTGCGACGAGTACAGACTCCAGTGCATCGGCATAGCAGTCGATGTCCTCCTTGATGTTGAGCTGTGGAGTTAGTTCAATGTGGGAACTTACGTACTTTTTGAACTTCAGCCAGTTGGTTCGATGCGACGTCAGCCTGCAGGGGTGCTCGATTAGTTCCGGGCTTTGAAGAAGAGTTATTAGCACCGGTGAGTGGTCCGATGATAGATCCAAAAGCGATTTTGCAGATATTAGATTGCGAGAAATATTTTTTGTCACAGCAAAATCAATTAAATCAGGTAGTTTTCTAGGATCTGTAGGCCAGTATGTAGGGCTGCCTGGTGAAACGTAATCCAGTTTGTTGCATGTTTTGATGAGTGCATTATATAGTTGCCTTCCTTTGGGGGTCACAAGGCGGGATCCCCAGTGTGTGTGCTTGGCGTTGTAATCTCCTGCTGCTATGAATCGCTCTCCAAGTGAATTGTAGTAGTCCATGAATTGATCTTCGGAGACTGTAAAACGGGGTGGGCAGTAAACAGCGGCAATGGCAAGATTGCAGTTGCCCAACTGTAATTTTATCGATGTAGCTTGCAAGTAATTTTTTGCAAACCTTTGGTGAAAGTGGTGTTTGATGCGGTCTCTTATTAAGATGCCGGTTCCGCCATGTGCTTTACCATCTGGATGATCGGTGCTGTAGAACGTATATCCCCGTATTTGAAAGTTATATTTGCTGGTGAGATGCGTTTCTGCCAGCAACATAACGTCGATGTGGTTTTCGTTCAGAAATTGAGTTATTTCAGGTTTATGCCGTGAAACACCGTTGGCGTTCCACAGAGTTATTCGAAGACTAGGCATAGTTTATTTGGGCTGCTGAGCTGTAAGCATTGTTAACAAGATGGTTTGGTTTTGCATAAGGGTTTGCATGGTGGTTTTCATGAAGGACATAAATTCCATCATATTTTGTTGCAAAGTGATCATCATAGTTTCCATGTTACTTTGTGGCTGTCCCATGGCCTGCTGCACGTTATCAATTATCGGCTCTATGTGAGCTGTGCCTGATTTTAGAGCACTGGCGTAAGAAATGCCGTTGGTGGTAATTGAAGGGCCAAATGATGACCTGGCTGCTTTTGCGAAGAAAACTTCCGGTGTCGTTTGTGATCTCATGTAAATGTTCTGTGTATTCTGCGAGCGTGTCGTTGTCGCTCGTTGCATCCGACTTTTCATCGCCTTGTAGACTGGACAGCCTCTGTAGTTCGCTGTGTGGTTTCCTTGACAGTTAACACACTTTTTCGTGAGAGCGTCATCCTTGTTGGCAGGGCAGGGTTCGGAGCCGTGGCAGTTTCCACAAGCCACACATACTGACCTGAGGGTGCAGTAAGCCCTGGTGTGTCCGTATTCCTGGCAATTTGTACATTGCACTGGCCCGTTCCGTTTGTGCGGCTCTTCTACTGTGATCCTACGATGCAGCAGGTACTGCAGCTTGTAGATCGGGTGGACAGCGTTTTTTTCAAAGTTCTGCTGTCAGGCTCCAGCTCGACCTTGAATAAAGGTTGCGGTTTTTTGTTTTTGTTCATAATATTTATGACATTTTTAGCACAGAACCCGTTTTCTTTTAAAGCCTCTGTAATTTCAGAGGGGTCACATCGGGTTCTATTCCCTTAAGCACAACTTGCAAGCCTTTGCAGCTTTTTAGCTGGTACGTATAGTAATTTTTTTGGCATCGTTTAGGTACTTTGACACTGCTCGGAAGTCGTCTTCAGTTTTGGTTTGCAGTTTGGTTTCGCTTATATTCCCTTTCATAAGCGGAATAACATGAAATGTATCTTTTCCGACTAGCTCAACTATTTTGTTGACTAGGGCATTCGAGATCTTCTCCCGAATAAAGATAGGTGGGGGCTTAAGTTTCCTTGGGGGTAACTGTTCAGACTCAGTTTCAGTCTCCGCCAGAATGGAATATCTATTTTCATTTAATGGCCCGAGATTTTCAGGGCCTTTGTTGATACGATTTACTTTGGGCTTATTGCCGTCAGAATTTTTGGGGTGTAAGCTTGCGCTTGGAAATATTAATATAGCGATCCATGCCTGTCTGCATGGCCGAACCCGCTTGCGGAATTGTCATTTCTTCTTTCGTAGCTTTGTTGTTGCCGTTTGACCCGATTTTTGCACTTGGTTGTGTTGTTGCTTTACCCGCTGCAGCAGGAGAGTGGAGCCGTTATTGCATTGTTGGCTAGAGAGACCGTTGTAGTTGCTGTTGTTGTTGCACTAGGCGGCAGAAGCTCGGTTGGAGTTTTGCATTGCTCACTCCATGGCGTTTGAGCGGTGAAAAGCAGGGCGGGAGAGCAAGAACTAGCTCTCTGGTTTTCGGCGGTCAATAAATTTGCACTTTCTTGCACTTTCGTTTCTGGAGTATAACTCTTCACAGAAAAATATGCGTTGTTACGGGCCAAAGAGTGACGACGTTTGTCTTGCTCTCTCTGAATTTTTTCACGGGTTTCGTCTTGTTGTTTTTGGCGTTGAGTGCGCCGATCCACGTTCTCACTCATTTGTTTATTGATAGTACGTAAAGATTAATTAATTAAATAATTAAAACTTTAGTCTACGATATGCGATAAGCATCGCGAAACGCAATACCTCGCGTTTGTAAATTTTTCGAACGTTTTCGATTGAATGACTAATTGTTTTTCCGGAGCGTTAAGAAAACACGTCTACACGCGACCGAAGTTCTGCTTCGGGTTGGGTTGGGACCGCGGGGCGGGGGTATGCCTGGCCTCCGTCGAGCTCAACTGCAAATAAAATAACCCTATAAAAGCCGGTGGGCGGATCTGGTGACCATCTTCACGCGGCGGCCGACTGAGCTCACTTACCACGCGGGCGCTGCTCGACCAGGACTTTGGAGCTACCCGTGTGGCACTACTTATCCAACGGCGTGCTGGTTATCTGGCTGTGCACCATCCTACTTCAAGCTGATGTGCACCGTGGACTGCAGGATTTGGCCGCCGCCAATATGCGAGACAGCGAGTGTTTTTGGCGATCGCCGTCGTGCGGCGGCTGACTTGGGTTGGTACCGCGGGGTGGGGGTATGCCTGGCCTCCATCGAAATCAACTGCAAATAAAATAACCATACAAAAACCAGCGGGCGCATTTGGTGACCATCTTTACGCGGCGGCCGACTGAGCTTACTAACCGCGCGGGCGCTGCTCGACCAGGACTTAAGAGCGACCCGTGTGGCACTACTTTTCCAACGGCGTGCTGGTTACCTGGCTGTGCACCATCCTACTTCAAGCTGATGTGCACCGTGGACTGCAAGAGTTTGCCGCCGCCAATATGCGAGAAGGCGAGCGTTTTTGGCGATCACCGTCGTGCGGCGGCTGACTTGGGTTGCGACAGCGGGGTGGGGTGCCTCCGTCGAGCTAAACTGCAAATAAAATAACCCTATAAAAGCCGGCGGGCGGATATGGTGACTATCTTCACGCGACGGCTGACTGAGCTTACTTACCGCGCGGGCGCTGCTCGACCAGGACTTTGAAGCGACCCGTGTGGCACAACTTATCCAACGGCGTGCTGGTTACCTGGCTGTGCACCATCCTACTTCAAGCTGATGTGCACCGTGGACTGCAGGAGTTGGCCGCCGCCGTTTTTGGCGATCGCCGTCGTGCGGCGGCTGACTTGGGTTGCGACAGCGGGTTGGGGTGCCTCCGTCGAGCTCAACTGCAAATAAAATAACCCTATAAAAGCCGGCGGGCGGATCAGGTGACCATCTTCACGCGGCGGTCGACTGAGCTCACTTACCACGCGGGCGCTGCTCGACCAGGACTTTGGAGCGTCCCGTGTGGCACTACTTATCCAACGGCGTGCTGGTTACCTGGCTGTGCACCATCCTACTTCAAGCTGATGTGCGACCAATTCCTGCAGTCCACGGTGCACGCCAAGGCCCTCCACAATGGCGCCACAACAACCGCGCATGAGGCCACCGCTGTTTGGACGAATCCCGAGAACCGCAGGACGACAGGGAAAAGGTGAGAGGCGCACTGCGGAAGAGGCTGCTGTCCTCAACAGCATTAGGGGCAAGAAGAGGGCTGCTAGGGGCCGGAGAGACAATTAACAATGTCCTCCCCCCCAGTAGCCAACAGCCGTAGGCAGCTGAAATGCCTACAAGCGAATCTCCACCATGCAAAAGCTGCCTCGGACGTGCTTAGCAGGAGATTCACCAAAGAACTCCTTCACTGCCTTCATTCAAGAGCCATGGCAGCGCTCAGGACAAATTCTCGGGCTCAACGCAACCCATGGTAAATTAATTTACGCCAATAACCAACAACGCCCCAGAGCGGCGCTGATGGTTAACAATAACATTAATTTCGTCCCTCTCTCGCAGTTTATCAGTGAGGACCTAGTGGCAATTTGGGCAAGAATGCCCACATCAAAAGGCTCGGTAGAAATCATTCTGGCTTCCGCCTATCTACCAGGGGACAGCGAAGCAGCACCAACTGAGGCCACTGCAAACGCTGCAACCTGCGCTGGATTATAGCCTGTGATGCGAATGCCCACCACACTGTATGGGGAAGTACGAACATCAACACAAGAGGTGAGTGCCTTCTTGAATACATTTATAAAAACCATATTTCAGTACTAAACAGGGGAAACGAACCAACATTTAGGAATGCAATCAGAGGGGAAGTTCTTGACCTAACTCTTTGCAGTCTTAATATGCTTGACTTTGTTTCAAACTGGCACGTCTCAGATGAAGTCTCCATGTCAGATCATCAACACATAAGATTTGACGTGGGGTCTATCGAGACGTACTCTTTAGTAAAAAGGAACCCACGTAAGACAAACCGTTATCTGATTGTCCGCGCAGGAGTCTCGAATGCTCCTGGGGCCGTGCAGAGGTTGTTTTAACCGACGAGACGATCGGGAGCTATGCCGTTTCCGCGGCTTAAAGAATAGTAAGACGCGGGGTTGATTCTGTGACAGTAACTGACTTTATCGATATAATGGTACTAGCTTATATACTACTTTGTATGCGGAAACATAGTGTAAAGTGTGGTGTGGGGAGTTTGCTGATATTCTAGATTACATCAAGTTGCTGATCATCTAGATTACCTCAAGGTGAGGCCAGTTCAGTGGGTCAGCGCAATTCTGTTGTGGCCAGCGTTTGTTGGTTCTTCAGTTGTGCTGACGTAAGTTGGTGAGACGGCCGTTTGGTTGATGCGTGGTTCTTTTGCCTAGTAGGCAAATCTGCTGATCAGCAGTTACTAGCTTAGCGCCTGGTACCCAGTCCAAGGTCAGCTTAGTTGAGCTGACTGGGGTGGGTGTATGGGAAGTTTGGTGTTGTTCCCAGGTTAATCGGCGTTGCTGTTCGCAGCAATGTTGCGGATGCTAGTATTGGCAACATTGGTTACGAACATTCTCCCCCCCATTGAGCGGTAGACGCTCAATTAAAGAAGGTGTTGTAAGCAAGGTCGATTATGTGTCCCAATAGGGATCTGTAAGCGTTGTCGTGAGGACTAAAATTGTGGCCCCTTAAATACATATCCAGTAATAGGTAGTCACTGCACATTAATGATCTCTGAGAATCCTTGCACAGCAGTGCTTGATATGTGATTGGCTGCTGCCATGTCGTGCGTCTCGGCCTCCTAGTTTCCTTGGTCCAGATTATGAGACTGTTTTCTCTAACATGCCCATATGGTTTAGCAACTGTGTTCTCGATATTTAGTCTGGGAATGCTTGCGATGCCACGCAGAAGATGTTCCCTGGCTAGAAGTAGTAACGGTTAATACTGTTGACAATTTTCGAGGACGCAGCAGGATTTGTTGGAAACTAGCTGATCACTAGTTTCGCTTATTATTGTAGATGTCGTTGGCCTTCCAGTTGGCTGAGGCAACTCATATTTGGTGATAGCCAACGATTTCAACTCCGATGATTCGGATTGAACATTTGTTGTCTTACTAGCTGCATTTTTAAGAACATGCGGCTGCGTACAATTTTGTAGAGCACTCGGTTTCAGATTAAGACGATTGTTATCTTGTGCTTCTAGACGTGCGCCATGTTCTGAGATTTCTTCTACAGTAATATGGTTTGTTGATTCGGTCACGTCCTCTTGCTTCAGCGGACCCATTAGCATCCACCCCAGCCTTGAGTTTAGAGCCATAGGTTTTCCAGGTCCCAATATGAAAGATCCTTGTTTTATTACGACCGCATACAGCGCAGCTCCCATGTTCAGGTCGATTGGACCAGGTTGCCGAAAATCACGGTCGGCTAGCTGAAGATTCTTTGAAAAAGTGAGAGTGTTTCTTATCGGCACTGACGGCAGATTTGAAGCTATAGTGGGGACAATAAAAACCTCCACCTGTGATTCAAAATCTGAAGTGCCTGATGACAGCCTTAGTACCGCTCGCGTTGCTGTTGTCTGTCTTCCTCCAATTCCTGAGATTTTCAACGTTGTTGTTTCTTTAAGGGAGAGCATGTTTGCCATTTTCCTAGAGATCAGATTCACTTGCGATCCTTCATCTAAGATCGCGCGACAAGATTGGATTTTTCTGGTTGGTCCCTCAAGTACTACCCTTGCGGTTGGTAGCAGTACGTAGCCTCTCGAATCCTCGTTAGAAACGACGGTTAGTAATCCAGATACCGGATGGGTTGTTGGTCCAAAATTATGCAACATTGTATGGTGTTTTTGCTGACAATGGTGACAGGTTTGCGACGATGAACAGTTTTCTACCATATGAGAGGTGGAAAGACAGTTCGTGCACCCTCCCATCTTCAACATAACCTGGCGACGAGTTTTAGGATCCATTTCCTGAAACTGGCTGCAGAACATTGAGCGATGTTCCCCTTGGTAACAGCTTCCGCATCTTCTGTCGCGGTTTATTGATTGTTTGCGGACTGCAACTATGAGTTGATTATCTAGTGTTTCTAGCATGCATGCACGCTTCTCTAGAAACGATAACATACTGTCGAGTGTCGGCACTTCTGTGGGTGCGTCCGCGGAGTTTTCTAATGCTGATAGTGTCAGTGGATCTAGTTTCCGTCGAATATGGAACCCGACAATTGGATCCCATGTTTTTGTACATACCTCCAGGTTTTTTAATGTGCTGAGTGCCTTTTGAATATTATCGTGAACGGCTCGTATCTGTCGAGCTGAACCATCTATTGGTTTTTGGTCCACGATCTTGGCTATGGCTGCATACACCAGAATTTTCCCGTTTTGGTATCTCGTAACGAGTCGTTTCCATGTATCATCATAGCCGCAGACAGCAAGTTGAGAACAAACAATAAGGATGTTGCGTGCTTCTCCGCGTAGAGCATTCTGGAGCAAGTGCAACTTTTCAGTACCAGAATATGGTTTATTGTGCACTAGTTCCACAAATAAGTCATAAAACCTTGGCCATTCTAAGTATTCGCCTCCAAATTCCGGTATATTGACCGGTGGAAGAGATATTTTTAGCTGTGTTTCCGGTTCGTGGAGCAGTAGCGTTTCGTAATCATCAGAAATATTCTGGCATTTGGATAATTCCCTTTTTGCTGCGGCTGCGGCTCCCGGAACGTCCTCCAGGGCGTCTTGTGCCTGCCTCAGTTCTCCCCAGTGGCGGTCAAGATGCCGTTGTAATGCTGGTGTAATTGTGGACGCGGTTGATGCCAAGGCTATTGCGGATTCTAGCTCGGTGCATCTCCGCCTTAAGATTCGTATGACTCGGCTGATTTCGGGGTCATCGTGAACTTGGCCTTCCGGTTGTGTTTTCTTGGGTTGCTTTTATCCTCGCGTGGAGGCCTGATTGGTTCACTACTGCTTGGCATATTGTCCTTTAGGGGGGACATCTGAGTAACAGCTTAATATTTTGATGCCTTCATAACTGTTTCATGAAATTGTGTTTAGGTTCTTTGTGTTCTGTGAAGCTAGCTTTAACTGTAGCGTCTCAGTGCGAGTAGTGTGTGCTGTTGCTGGCGCAAGCTGTTGTGTCCCAATATGGGTGCTGTATCCTGTAAACGCTGGATCTGCGCTCCTGTGAGGTCTGGTGGTCTCAACAAGGAGACGGTCCGATAACGTTGGTGTATACGCTCCTGTGAGATCTGGACTCAACAAGAGGATGTCCTGTAACGCTGGAGTAAGCGCTCCTGCGAGCTAATAAGTTGTCTCGACGAGGAGAGATCCTGAACGCTGGATTAAGCGGGCCTGTGAGTTAATGCGTTGTCTCGACGAAACGTTGTCCTGTAACGCTGGAGTAGCGCTCCTGCGAGCTAATAAGTTGTCTCGACGAGGAGAGATCCTGAACGCTGGATTAAGCGGGCCTGTGAGTTAATGCGTTGTCTCGACGAAGCGTTGTCCTGTAACGCTGGAGTAGCGGTCCTGCGAGTTAATAGGTTGTCTCGACAAGGAAGGGTTCTGCAACGCTGGATCTACGCTCCTGTGAGGTCTGGTGGTCTCACAAGGAGACGGTCCGATAACGTTGGTGTATACGCTCCTGTGAGATCTGGTCTCAACAAGAGGATGTCCTGTAACGCTGGAGTAAGCGCTCCTGCGAGTTAATAGGTTGTCTCGACATGGAGGGATTCTTTTTTTTTTTTTTTTTTTGATATGCGTTTTTATTCTAGTGTGTTTTGTGAAACTCAATTCACCTTCACACATGTTGGTGTTCACTGGTAGTATACAAAATATGGCCCTTCACAGTATCGGGCAGTGTAGCAGTCTATACGTCTATGTCTGGAATGAGTTTACCGCTTGCGGGCCGTCCAAGTATCCAATTGTCAGATGGGTGCAATCTTTTAAGTCTTCTTCTGGTCATAGGTCTGGATAGTATTAGAGCAAGTCTGTTTGTATGTGAGAGGAGTCTTGTTCTGTAACGAGTGGCAGTGTTAGTGATAGATGTACAAACAGGATTAATTTTGAGATCTCGAAAAATAGTCGTGTTTCTTGTATAGTATGGGGCGTTTATCATGTGTCTTAAAATTTTGGCTTGACAAGATTCAATGAGTTTTATCGATGTGTTACATGCAGTTCCCCAAAAGTTGATGCCCCAGGAAAGCGTTGGCATCAAAATAGCTTTAAAAAGCCGTGATTTCGCCGTCAAAGAAAGTCCGCTGCCCGGACGAAGAAGCCACCTCATCTTATGGGCTTTTTGACGAGTGGAAGCGCAAGTAGCCACTATATGCGGCTTCCAGGTGAGCCGACGGTCCAAAGTGAGCCCGAGGTATTTGACTGAAGGAGTGTGCTTGATAGGAGTTCCATCCAATGTCAGCCGATAAGTATTGAGTCTGTTCAGCGAAAAAGTAGCATGTTGGGACTTGACAGGATTAACAGCGATGTTCCACCTCGACGCCCACGCTTCAAACTCGTTTAACATGTCCTGCACCATGTCCGTCGCTTCTCGTCTGAAAAAACTCGTCGCCAGAAAGGCAGTGTCATCGGCGTACGTTGCTGTGAGAATGTGTCTGCTTCTAGGAGAAGGAAGGTCCGACGTGTACACAGTATACAACACAGGACCCAGCACACTTCCTTGTGGGACTCCAGCAAGTATAGACCGAGTTGCAGACCTAGATCCTCTAACATCCACCTGGAACGTTCTGCCGACAAGAAACGAGCGAAGAAGATTGAAGTAAGTTGGAGGAAGCTTAGACTTCAGCTTAAACAATAAGCCGCTGTGCCAAACACGATCAAAAGCTTGCTTAACGTCCAGGAACACTCCGCAACAATACTGTTTCGTCTCTAAGGCTTTCAGAATGTGATTTACCACACGGTGCATCTGCTCAGTAGCACTATGCAGACTCCTGAAACCAAACTGGTGGTCAGGAATTGCATCCTTGAATACATCAATACTCAAAAGCCGTTTAAGGAGGATTCGCTCGAAAATCTTGGAGAATGTCGGCAGTAGACTTATAGGCCGAAAAGAGTCAGCAGACCGGGGGAAACACCTTTCTTAGGAATCATGACAACATTCGCATGCTTCCACTTCTCCGGGTAGTACGAAAAAGCAATCATAGCATTAAAGATACGCATTAAAAACAAAATAGCTGCCTCTGGTAAAGCTTTAGCTACTTTTCCGTCAATACTGTCTTGTCCTGGTGCCTTGTTTGGCTTTAGTCGTTTGATTTGAAACTTAACCTCCTCAGCGTCAATAGGCACAATATCAATAGCAGGACCGTGGGGAACGTCATCAAGGGCTACTGTAACAGTAGTTTCATCTTCTGTGGCCAAATCAAAAGGCTTGAATCTTTCTTCAAGAGAGTCGGCAAATTCGGTAGCTATTTCATCGTCTTTATTTGCCCACGTACCATCAGAGCGAAGCAGGGGAAGCTTTTGAAGTGGCTGTCGCTTGAGTCCACGAGTGCACTTCCACAGTTCAAAACCTCTATCAGCATCCGGATCAATAGCGCTAAGCTTACGCAGGAAGAAGTCTGACTTAGCATCGTGAAGAGCTTTTCTTACAAGAGCATCAGCCCTCTTAAATACAGCTAAATCTTGAGGGTGTCGCGTACGCATCCAGCGTCGTCGTAGCAATCGTTTCTGCCTAACCAAGGCCGATATTCCAGGATTTAAAAGTGCGTCATTTAATTGGGGAACAACATTATGATTACCGTTGGCAGATGAAACGGCCGCGGCAGATTGTATTTTGAGGGTCAAACCATTAACTGCAGCATCGATATCCAGGGGACAGCTCAAATCACCATATTCCTCATGCTCAATAAGGGTCGTAAGATGTTCCTTAAAACGACCAATGTTTGCCCGTCGAGAGAGAAGCCTTGGTTTAGCCAGTTGTGTTGAAGCCGCGACACACAGATATATTTCAAGCGGAATGTGATCAGAGCTAAGTTCAGTCGATTCATGAACAGTCAGGAAATTGGACGCAACGCCCTTGTAGATCGCAAAGTCAATTGCAGTTGGACTCTTGGTGACATCAGACGGTAGCTAGAACTTGCTGACTAGAAGATGTGACATGATCTAGCAGCTCAACACCTCTCGGAGACGAACGGTTGCAACCCCAAAATTGATTGTGAGCATTCCAATCACCAGCTACGATAAATCTATTGGAAAATCCACTGAAGAGTTGCTTGAAGTCATCGGCAGACCAGGAAAACGACGGAGGGCAGTATATGGAAGCAAGCACCAAATCACCCAAGTCCGTGCTTAGAGTTATCGCAGCAGCCTGAAACTTGTCACTTGAACTAAAACTGTGTGAAGAATATTGCAAGTGAGAGCGCACTAAAATTGCAGCCCCTCCTCGCAAACGATCAGACGAGTGATTGGACAATAAAAGGTCATAGCCAAAAATCCTAAGATGCGAACGGCTGTTGAAATGTGTTTCATTGATCAGCATAACGTCTATTGAATTGGAAGAAATGTAGTGTTCAAGCTCGAGGCTTTTGCCAGTGAGGCCATTGGCGTTCCAAAACGAGATACGGATACCGAGATTAGACATGACTGTTCATCTTAGACAAATTAGCTGGCGAGTTGCCGGTAAACTGGTTCATAAGAAGCTCCATCATTTTCATCATCATGGTCAATTTGGTCAATACGTGAAATAAGTTGTTCAAAACTGGCATTAGGTGGGGAGTCTTGAGATGTACATCTCGGACCCTTGGCATGGTTATTGTGAGCTGCATGGACATCAGGATAATCAGAATTAGTCTGTAGTTGTTTTGTAGCAGGAGCCGTGGAGTTTAATACTGGACCCCAAACATTCTGAGTAGGAAGCGGGGCAGGTACAAATTTATTTGATGGCTGCTTTTTAGTTACGCCAGACTTGCGTCGAGCAATGGCCTCTATATATAGGCTGGACATTTTCGGTAGCCAGCACTGTGATTGGAGCCGCAATTTATACACTTAAATAGGTCCTGAGAATTAGCAGAGCAAGCAGCATCCCGAGATTCATGATTGCCTCCACATTTGGCGCATTTTGGGGGCATGAAACAATACGTTTTAGTGTGTCCAAATTCCTGACAGTTATAGCATCTAACTACGTCATCTCGGCGCACAGGAGGAACTATTGTGACCGACTGATAGGCCAAAAATTTTATGTCATAGACCTTGACATTGTTTGGTGAGGACTCGAGCTCAACAAAGAACACATTGGGTCTATAGCCGTTGTCTTTAGCGGGAGGGTTGTATATATTGCGAACGACATGACCATCAGCGGCTAAATCTTCCTTAATGTCTTTGGGATCCGTAGATGAGTGAAGTCCTTTGACCACGATTCTGAAAGCTCGATCACTTTTTAATTGCCAAGAGTTAAATGGGATATTATTAGCCCACAAAAGATTTTGAACTATCTTATAAGTATCGCTATCAAATGGAGATACCCTAACTGTGGCAGGCCCAGTTATTTTAAAACATATATTGGTCGTAGCAGCCTTAATAAGATTCATAAGTCTCTTTACATCAGTAACACCCTTGATTATAAAAGCAGGAGGCCGCGGGCCAGCTCTCGATGTACTAGGCGGAGAGGAACTATTACCAGGGTTTTCCAAAGGAGCCGTTGGTAAAGGGGAGTTCAAGGAAATTCTAGAATTTAAAGAAATTTGAGAACTGTGACTAGTCGAAGGGGACTGGCGACCGTTCGAGAGGGTTGGCTGATCCTGGATTTCCATGGGTTCAACAGGAGACGGAATGTCAAATTCATCATCTGATAGAAGGGCATAGCTGTTGCCCTGACCTGTATAGTTTTGGCTTGCAGGGGTTGCATCCTCTGATGTAATTTGTGCAATAGTTACTTTACGGTCATGATATCGTTTGACAATCGGACCGAACGAAGAGTCAGTTGCAAAATCATTTCCACTGTGAATATCTAGATGGCTTCTCTTTCTTTTTCGGGTAACAGACTTACTGCGCAACTTATCAGCAAGATTTTGACTAATGAAATCTGGAGGCGTCGCTGGGCTAGGTGGGTTGCCAGCCGTGCTAACGCAAAGTACGCCTCTATCAAATCCAGAAAGGGAAGAATTATTCAGCTTTGAAATCTCTAAATCGTCCTCGTGGAGGGATTCTGTACCGCTGGACACTGCGGTGTGTGTTCGGAGTGTGATCTCTTGTATTGAGATCACGTCTGGGTCACCAATGTTTGTTCTCAAACCGTTATCTGATTGTCCGCGCAGGAGTCTCGAATGCTCCTGGGGCCGTGCAGAGGTTGTTTTAACCGACGAGGCGATCGGGAGCTATGCCGTTTCCGCGGCTTAATTCCGCGGGGTTGATTCTGTGACAATAACTGACTTTATTGATATAATGGTACTAGCTTATATACTACTTTGTATGCGGAAACATAGTGTAAAGTGTGGTGTGGGGAGTTTGCTGATATTCTAGATTACATCAAGTTGCTGATCATCTAGATTACCTCAAGGTGAGGCCAGTTCAGTGGGTCAGCGCAATTCTGCTGTGGCCCGCGTTTGTTGGTTCTTCAGTTGTGCTGACGTAAGTTGGTGAGACGGCCCCTTGGTTGATGCGTGGTTCTTTTGCCTAGTAGGCAAATCTGCTGATCAGCAGTTACTAGCTTAGCGCCTGGTACCCAGTCCAAGGTCAGCTTAGTTGAGCTGACTGGGGTGGGTGTATGGGAAGTTTGGTGTTGTTCCCAGGTTAATCGGCGTTGCTGTTCGCAGCAATGTTGCGGATGGTAGTATTGGCAACATTGGTTACGAACACTGGGACCTTTACAGAAATACGCTTGAGAATAATGTAAACCACTCCACTCTTCAAATAACTAACAAAGAAGAGCTGGAATTTGAAGCAAATGAGCTTCATCAGGCAGTTGAAACAGCATTTCACGCCAGCTGCCCTCAAAAGATCCGAAAGCACAACAGAAACGTTACTTGGTGGAACGAATTTGTTGCAAAACGGCAAAGAGAGGCAAGAAATCTGTTCAACAGGGCAAAAAGAGGCCAAGTTACATGGGCCTCATACAAAAGCGCCCTTACACTCGACAACAAGGAGCTGAGAAAGGCTAAAAGAGCCACGTGGAGAAATCACTGCGGGGAGATTTCTACTCTCCCTGAAGCGATTCGACTGCAAAAGGCACTTGCAAAAAACCACTCAAACGGTATTTGCACTCTCAAGAAACCAGCTCTCTTCTGCTAGAGACACACTTCCCGGGATGTGTGATTGCGGACAATTTCAGCTCGGATGAGGTGGACACAACCAATTTAACCGCAGCAGAAAGAAGTACGCCGTACAAAGTATTCCATCAAAATAGTGTACTTTGGGCTATCAAGAACATGAGCCCCTACAAATCCCCCGGACCTGATGGGATTTACCCTTGCCTTCTTCAACAAGGCGCTTCGCTTATCACGCGAGCCATGGTCCGCATATTCAGAGCTAGTCTCTCACTTGGCCACTTGCCAACCAAGTGGACTGATGTTAGAGTCGTATTTATACCAAAGGCAGGGAGAAAAGACTCACAACTGCCTAAATCATACAGACCAATTAGCCTCAGTTCATTCCTTCTTAAAACAATGGAAAAAGTATTGGACCAATTTATTCTGGATAATCATCTCAAGCTACATCCCTTACATAAACTCCAATTTGCCTATCAATCAGGCAAGTCCACTGACACAGCTATTCATTGCCTCACTACCAAAATAGAAAAGGCACTTAGCAGCCAACAAATAGCTCTCTGTGTCTTTATGGACATTTCAGGTGCCTTCGATAACACCTCCTACGAGGCCATTTCAAATGCACTGATCCGTAAAGGGATCAATAAACCCATTATCAATTGGATCCTCTTGATGCTGAAATCAAGAACGATCTCTCTAGACCTGGGGGGAAACACCAAGTCCATAACAGCCACAAGGGGTTGCCCCCAAGGGGGTGTACTCTCTCCCCTTCTGTGGACCTTAGTAATTGATGAGCTTATCTACAGGCTCAACGATCAGGGCTTTTCCACTCAGGGCTACGCTGATGACATTGTCATCTGCATCTCGGGCTCGCACGAATCCACAATCAGTGCACGAATGCAAAGTGCCCAAAACATTACATACAACTGGTGTCTTGACAAAGGACTCAGTTTAAACCCAACGAAAACTATAGTAGTTCCATTCACGAGGAAAAGATGTCTTAATCTAGAAAGACCAACTCTGAGAGGAACCACTATAGAATTCTCCACTGAAGCCAAATATCTTGGAGTCATTTTTGACTCCAAGCTGACGTGGAACTCTCACCTACACTACGCCATAAATAAAGCCACAAGAGCACACTTTGCTTGTAACAGGCTTTTTGGCAAGACTCTACTGTCATAAAACCCATACTCACGTATGCAGCCATCGCTTGGTGGCCTAAGGTCTCACAGAGAACTGCAGTCAGAGAACTAAGCAAACTACAGCGCCTAATATGTGTCGGTATAACAGGAGCCATGCGCACTTGTCCGACCGACGCGTTAGGGATTATCACCGGCGTATCGCCACTTCCCATCTTAATTAGAAGGGAAGCTTACCTTGGAGCTATTCGCCTCAACAAGATATACAGCTTCAAATCTGGAGATCTTACGGGGCACCTAGAGATACTCAGTTCTCAAAGAAACAGCCCAACCTTAAACCTTTCCGACATACAGGAACAACTCGTTCATTTCGACAGAAAATTCATCGTGGAAATCCACGGCAGAAATATCTGGAGATCAGATACACCCAGCGTACCAAACGGTTCTCAAATCTGGTACACTGATGGATCCAAATTGGAAGATGGTAGCACGGGTGCAGAAATCTACGGGCCACGGCTCAAAAGATCCATACCTATGGGAAAACATCCCACCATCTTCCAAGCGGAAGTACACGCCATTGAAATCTGTGCCAGAGAATGTCTTCGCAGGAATATGCGAGGGGCACAGATTTACATAATGTCTGATAACCAAGCAGCTCTTCGAGCTATGAAATTATACTCAATCGCATCGAGGCTAGTCGAGGACTGTTTCCAGCTTCTCAATGAACTCGGAACCCATAACACCGTCAACATATGGTGGATAATGGCTGATAATCTTGCCAAATCTGGGGCAAGCATGCTATTCATCGGCCCTGAACCCTTCTGTGGACTCTCAAAAGGACACACTATGGAGGAGATCAGAATTTGGAAAAAGAGGGAAATAGAAAAACACTGGACAGACAGCGTATGCAAAAGACAGGCAAAAAGATTCCTCATTCCGGACAAAAACAAGTCCCTAAAACTCCTAGAATTGAATAGGGGAGACCTACGTATCCTCACAGGATACCTCACGGGTCACTGAAAGCTCAGGTATCATCTTAAGAATTTTGTGAAGAGGAGCAAGAAACATCTGAGCATGTCCTCTGTGAATGCCCTGCACTTTTCAACAGACGACTGCAACACCTTGGCAACATATGTGTGCCACCGTTTAGAAATTGGAACATAAGGCCCAACTTAGTGCTCAATTATATAAAAAGCCTAAACTTTTAGGGAACCATTCATTTTCTATTTGCCTGTACAATAGATCTCTACTGGTCGCGGTACATAATAGGCTTACAAAAAAAAAAAAAAAAATTTCAGTTGAGCTCGACGGAGGCACCCCCCCCGCTGTCGCAACCCAAGTCAGCCGCCGCACGACGGCGATCGCCAAAAACGGCGGCGGCCAACTCCTGCAGTCCACGGTGCACATCAGATTGAAGTAGGATGGTGCACAGCCAGGTAACCAGCACGCCGTTGGAAAATTAGTGCCACACGGGTCGCTCCAAAGTCCTGGTCGAGCAGCGCCCGCGCGGTAAGTGAGCTCAGTCGGCCGCCGCATGAAGATGGTCACCAGATCCGCCCGCCGGCTTTTATACGGTTATTTTATTTGCAGTTGAGCTCGACGGAGGCCAGGCACACCCCGCCCCACTGTCGCAAGCCAAGGCAGCCGCCGCACGACGGCGATCGCCAAAAACGATCGCTTTCTCGCATATTGGCGGCGGCCAACTCCTGCAGTCCACGGTGCACATCAGCTTGAAGTAGGATGGTGCACAGCCAGGCAACCAGCCCGCCGTTGGATAAGTAGTGCCACACGGGTCGCTCCAAAGTCCTGGTCGAGCAGCGCCCGCGCCACCCCGCCCCACTGTCGCAACCAAGGCAGACGCCGCACGACGGCGATCGTTGAAAACGCTCGCTTTCTCGCATATTGGGCGGCGGCCAACTCCTGCAGTCCACGGTGCACATCAGCTTGAAGTAGGATGGTGCACAGCCAGGTAACCAGCCCGCCGTTTGACAAGAAGAGCCACACGGGTCGCTCCAAAGTCCTGGTCGAGCAGCGCCCGCGCGGTAAGTGAGCTCAGTCGGCCGCCGCGTGAATATGGTCACCAGATCCGCCCGCCGGCTTTTATACGGTTATTTTATTTGCAGTTGAGCTCGACGGAGGCCAGGCACACCCCGCCCCGCTGTCGCAAGCCAAGGCAGCCGCCGCACGACGGCGATCGTTAAGAACGCCCGCTTTCTCGCATATTGGCGGCGGCCAACTCCTGCAGTCCACGGTGCACATCAGCTTGAAGTAGCATGGTGCACAGCCAGGTAACCAGCCCGCCGTTTGATAAGTAGTGCCACACGGGTCACTCCAAAGTCCTGGTCGAGCAGCGCCCGCGCGGTAAGTGAGCTCAGTCGGCCGCCGCACGACGGCGATCGCCAAAAACGCTCGCTTTCTCGCATATTGGCGGCGGCCAACTCCTGCAGTCCACGGTGCACATCAGCTCGAAGTAGGATGGTGCACAGCCAGGTAACTAGCAAGCCGTTGGATAAGTAGTCCCACACGGGTCGCTCCAAAGTCCTGGTCGAGCAGCGCCCGCGCGGTTAGTGAGCCCATTCGGCCGCCGCATGAAAATGGTCACCAGATCCGCCCACCGGCTTTTATAGGGTTATTTTATTTGCAGTTGATCTCGACGGAGGCCAGGCATACCCCCGCCCCGCGGTCCCAATCCAAGTCAGCCGCCGCACGACGGTGATCGCCAAAAACGCTCGCTTTCTCGCATATTGGCGGCGGCCAACTCCTGCAGTCCACGGTGCACATCAGCTTGAAGTAGGATGGTGCACAGCCAGGTAACCAGCCCGCCGTTGGATAAGTAGTGCCACACGGGTCGCTCCAAAGTCCTGGTCGAGCAGCGCCCGCGCGGTAAGTGAGCTCAGTCGGCCGCCGCACGACGGCGATCGCCAAAAACGCTCGCTTTCTCTTATATTGGCGGCGGCCAACTCCTGCAGTCCATGGTGCACATCAGCTTAAAGTAGGATGGCGCACAGCCAGGCAACCAGCCCGCCGTTTGATAAGTAGTGCCACACGGGTCACTCCAAAGTCCTGGTCGAGCAGCGCCCGTGCGGTAAGTGAGCTCAGTCGGCCGCCGCGTGAATATGGTCACCAAATCCGCCCGCCGGCTTTTGTACGGTTTTTTATTTGGAGTTGATCTCGACGGAGGCCAGGCACACCCCGCCCCGCTGTCGCAGCCCATGTCAGCCGCCGCACGACGGCGATCGTTGAAAACGCTCGCTTTCTCGCATATTGGCGGCGGCCAACTCCTGCAGTCCACGGTGCACATCAGCTTGAAGTAGGATGGTGCACAGCCAGGAAACCAGCCCGCCGTTTGATAAGTAGTGCCACACGGGTCGCTCAAAGTCCTGGTCGAGCAGCGCCCGCGCGGTAAGTGAGCTCAGTCGGCTGCCGAGAGAATATGGTCACCAGATCCGCCCGCCGGCTTTTATAGGGTTATTTTATTTGCAGTTGAGCTCGACGGAGGCCAGGCACACCCCGCCCCGCTGTCGCAAGCCAAGGCAGCCGCCGCACGACGGCGATCGTTAAGAACGCCCGCTTTCTCGCATATTGGCGGCGGCCAACTCCTGCAGTCCACGGTGCACATCAGCTTGAAGTAGCATGGTGCACAGCCAGGTAACCAGCCCGCCGTTTGATAAGTAGTGCCACACGGGTCACTCCAAAGTCCTGGTCGAGCAGCGCCCGCGCGGTAAGTGAGCTCAGTCGGCCGCCGCACGACGGCGATCGCCAAAAACGCTCGCTTTCTCGCATATTGGCGGCGGCCAACTCCTGCAGTCCATGGTGCACATCAGCTTAAAGTAGGATGGTGCACAGCCAGGTAACCAGCCCGCCGTTTGATAAGTAGTGCCACACGGGTCACTCCAAAGTCCTGGTCGAGCAGCGCCCGTGCGGTAAGTGAGCTCAGTCGGCCGCCGCGTGAATATGGTCACCAGATCCGCCCGCCGGCTTTTGTACGGTTTTTTATTTGGAGTTGATCTCGACGGAGGCCAGGCACACCCTACCCGCTGTCGCAGCCCATGTCAGCCGCCGCACGACGGCGATCGCCAAAAACGATCGCTTTCTCGCATATTGGCGGCGGCCAACTCCTGCAGTCCACGGTGCACATCAGCTTGAAGTAGCATGGTGCACAGCCAGGTAACCAGCCCGCCGTTTGATAAGTAGTGCCACACGGGTCACTCCAAAGTCCTGGTCGAGCAGCGCCCGCGCGGTAAGTGAGCTCAGTCGGCCGCCGCACGACGGCGATCGTTAAAAACGCTCGCTTTCTCGCATATTGGCGGCGGCCAACTCCTGCCGTCCACGGTGCACATCAGCTTGAAGTAGGATGGTGCACAGCCAGGTAACCAGCCCGCCGTTTGACAAGAAGAGCCACACGGGTCGCTCCAAAGTCCTGGTCGAGCAGCGCCCGCGCGGTAAGTGAGCTCAGTCGGCCGCCGCGTGAATATGGTCACCAGATCCGCCCGCCGGCTTTTATACGGTTATTTTATTTGCAGTTGAGCTCGACGGAGGCCAGGCACACCCCGCCCCACTGTCGCAAGCCAAGGCAGCCGCCGCACGACGGCGATCGCCAAAAACGATCGCTTTCTCGCATATTGGCGGCGGCCAACTCCTGCAGTCCACGGTGCACATCAGCTTGAAGTAGGATGGTGCACAGCCAGGCAACCAGCCCGCCGTTGGATAAGTAGTGCCACACGGGTCGCTCCAAAGTCCTGGTCGAGCAGCGCCCGCGCAGTCGCCGCCGCGTGAAATGGTCACCAATCCGCCGCCGGCTTTTTAGGTTTTTTATTTGAGTTGACTCGACGGCCCACACCCCGCCCCACTGTCGCAACCAAGTCAGCCGCCGCACGACGGTGATCGCCAAAAACGCTCGCTTTCTCGCATATTGACGACGGCGAACTCCTGCAGTCCATGGTGCACATCAGCTTAAAGTAGGATGGTGCACAGCCTGGCAACCAGCCCGCCGTTTGATAAGTAGTGCCACACGGGTCACTCCAAAGTCCTGGTCGAGCAGCGCCCATGCGGTAAGTGAGCTCAATCGGCCGCCGCGTGAATATGGTCACCAAATCCGCCCGCCGGCTTTTGTACGGTTTTTTATTTGGAGTTGATCTCGACGGAGGCCAGGCACACCCCGCCCCGCTGTCGCAGCCCATGTCAGCCGCCGCACGACGGCGATCGCCAAAAACGATCGCTTTCTCGCATATTGGCGGCGGCCAACTCCTGCAGTCCACGGTGCACATCAGCTTGAAGTAGGATGGTGCACAGCCAGGAAACCAGCCCGCCGTTTGATAAGTAGTACCACACGGGTCGCTCAAAGTCCTGGTCGAGCAGCGCCCGCGCGGTAAGTGAGCTCAGTCGGCTGCCGAGAGAATATGGTCACCAGATCCGCCCGCCGGCTTTTATAGGGTTATTTTATTTGCAGTTGAGCTCGACGGAGGCCAGGCACACCCCGCCCCGCTGTCGCAAGCCAAGGCAGCCGCCGCACGACGGCGATCGTTAAGAACGCCCGCTTTCTCGCATATTGGCGGCGGCCAACTCCTGCAGTCCACGGTGCACATCAGCTTGAAGTAGCATGGTGCACAGCCAGGTAACCAGCCCGCCGTTTGATAAGTAGTGCCACACGGGTCACTCCAAAGTCCTGGTCGAGCAGCGCCCGCGCGGTAAGTGAGCTCAGTCGGCCGCCGCACGACGGCGATCGCCAAAAACGCTCGCTTTCTCGCATATTGGCGGCGGCCAACTCCTGCAGTCCATGGTGCACATCAGCTTAAAGTAGGATGGTGCACAGCCAGGCAACCAGCCCGCCGTTTGATAAGTAGTGCCACACGGGTCACTCCAAAGTCCTGGTCGAGCAGCGCCCGTGCGGTTAGTGAGCTCAGTCGGCCGCCGCGTGAATATGGTCACCAGATCCGCCCGCCGGCTTTTGTACGGTTTTTTATTTGGAGTTGATCTCGACGGAGGCCAGGCACACCCCACCCGCTGTCGCAGCCCATGTCAGCCGCCGCACGACGGCGATCGCCAAAAACGATCGCTTTCTCGCATATTGGCGGCGGCCAACTCCTGCAGTCCACGGTGCACATCAGCTTGAAGTAGGATGGTGCACAGCCAGGTAACCAGCCCGCCGTTTGATAAGAAGAGCCACACGGGTCGCTCCAAAGTCCTGGTCGAGCAGCGCCCGCGCGGTAAGTGAGCTCAGTCGGCCGCCGCGTGAATATGGTCACCAGATCCGCCCGCCGGCTTTTATAGGGTTATTTTATTTGCAGTTGAGCTCGACGGAGGCCAGGCACACCCCGCCCCACTGTCGCAAGCCAAGGCAGCCGCCGCACGACGGCGATCGTTAAAAACGCTCGCTTTCTCGCATATTGGCGGCGGCCAACTCCTGCAGTCCACGGTGCACATCAGCTTGAAGTAGGATGGTGCACAGCCAGGTAACCAGCCAGCCGTTGGATAAGTAGTGCCACACGGGTCGCTCCAAAGTCCTGGTCGAGCAGCGCCCGCGCCACCCCGCCCCACTGTCGCAACCAAGGCAGACGCCGCACGACGGCGATCGTTAAAAACGCTCGCTTTCTCGCATATTGGCGGCGGCCAACTCCTGCAGTTTACGGTGCACATCAGCTTGAAGGAGGATGGTGCACAGCCAGGAAACCAGCCCGCCGTTTGATAAGTAGTGCCACACGGGTCGCTCCAAAGTCCTGGTCGAGCAGCGCCCGCGCGGTAAGTGAGCTCAGTCGCCCGCCGTGAGAATATGGTCACCAGATCCGCCCGCCGGCTTTTATAGGGTTATTTTATTTGCAGTTGAGCTCGACGGAGGCCAGGCACACCCCGCCCCGCTGTCGCAACCCAAGGCAGCCGCCGCACGACGGCGATCGTTAAAAACGCTCGCTTTCTCGCATATTGGCGGCGGCCAACTCCTGCAGTCCACGGTGCACATCAGCTTGAAGTAGGATGGTGCACAGCCAGGTAACCAGCCCGCCGTTGGATAAGTAGTGCCACACGGGTCGCTCCAAAGTCCTGGTCGAGCAGCGCCCGCGCGGTAAGTGAGCTCAGTCGGCCGCCGCACGACGGCGATCGCCAAAAACGCTCGCTTTCTCGCATATTGGCGGCGGCCAACTCCTGCAGTCCATGGTGCACATCAGCTCGAAGTAGGATGGTACACAGCCAGGTAACTAGCACGCCGTTGGATGAGTAGTCCCACACGGGTCGCTCCAAAGTCCTGGTCGAGCAGCGCCCGCGCGGTTAGTGAGCCCATTCGGCCGCCCAATGAAAATGGTCACCAGATCCGCCCGCCGGCTTTTGTATGGGTATTATTTGCGATACTCGAAGGAACCAGATAATTTTATTTGCATTGCTTCTACAGGCCAGGCAACCCCGACCCAGTTTGTCCCAATAAAGCCAGCCGCCGCTTTACGACGGCGATCGCCAAAAACGCTTGCGCTTTTTTTATGCAATATTTGCGGTTTTACGGCCAACTCCTGACATGTCCACGGTCTTGCACATCATGCTTGAAGTAGATGGTGCACAGCCAGGTATGACCATTTTGCACGCCGTTGGAATTAAGTAGTGCTCACACGTGTTTGTCGCTCCAAAGTTACCTGGTCGAGCAGCGCCCGCGCGGTAAGTGAGCTCAGTCGGCCGCCGCGTGATTATGGTCACCAGATCGCCCGCGATAATAAGTTCTTTCTTGTTTTATTTGCAGTTGATCTCGACGGAGGCCAGGCATACCCCCGCCCCGCGGTCCCAATCCAAGTCAGCCGCCGCACGACGGCGATCGCCAAAAACGCTCGCTTTCTCGCATATTGGCGGCGGCCAACTCCTGCAGTCCACGGTGCACATCAGCTTGAAGTAGGATGGTGCACAGCCAGGTAACCAGCCCGCCGTTTGATAAGTAGTGCCACACGGGTCGCTCCAAAGTCCTGGTCGAGCAGCGCCCGCGCGGTAAGTGAGCTCAGTCGGCCGCCGCGTGAATATGGTCACCAGATCCGCCCGCCGGCTTTTGTACGGTTTTTTATTTGGAGTTGATCTCGACGGAGGCCAGGCACACCCCGCCCCGCTGTCGCAGCCCATGTCAGCCGCCGCACGACGGCGATCGCCAAAAACGATCGCTTTCTCGCATATTGGCGGCGGCCAACTCCTGCAGTCCACGGTGCACATCAGCTTGAAGTAGGATGGTGCACAGCCAGGTAACCAGCCCGCCGTTGGATAAGTAGTGCCACACGGGTCGCTTCAAAGTCCTGGTCGAGCAGCGCCCGCGCGGTAAGTGAGCTCATTCGGCCGCCGCATGAAAATGGTCACCAGATCCGCCCGCCGGCTTTTGTATGGTTATTATTTGCGAAACTCGACGAGAGGCCAGGCACACCGCCCGCGGTCCCAACCCAAGTCAGTCCGCCGCACGACGGCGATCGCCAAAAAACGCTCGCTTTCTCGCATATTAGCTAAAGGCGGCCAACTCCTGCAGTCCACGGTGCACATCAAGCTTGAAGTAGATGGGCCCAGAACCAGCACGCCTTGTGTGTGCCACACGGTCGCTCCAAAGTCCTGGTCGGCAGTTTCCGTTTAAGTAGCACATTCGGCCGCCGCGTGAAGATGGTCACCGGATCCGCCCATAGGGTTTATTATTTGCAGTTTCGACAGGCCAGGCCAGCACGCCCCTTATAAGTCAGCCGCCGTAACGACGATCGCTAAAAACGTTCGTCTTTCTCGCACAAATCCTGCGTCACTCAGCTGAAGTAGGATGGTGCACAGCCAGGTAACCAGCACGCCGTTGGATAATGTAGCGCCACACGGGTCGCTCCAGTCGAGCAGCGCCGCGTTTTAATGTTGGCTCAGTCGGCCGCCGCGTGAAGATGGTCACCAGATCCGCCCGCCGGCTTTTATAGGGTTATTTTATTTGCAGTTGATCTCGACGGAGGCCAGGCATACCCCCGCCCCGCGGTCCCAACCCAAGCTCGCTTTCTCGCATATTGGCGGCGGCCAACTCCTGCAGTCCACGGTGCACATCAGCTTGAAGTAGGATGGTGCACAGCCAGGTAACCAGCACGCCGTTGGATAAGTAGTGCCACACGGGTCGCTCCAAAGTCCTGGTCGAGCAGCGCCCGCGCGGTAAGTGAGCTCAGTCGGCCGCCGCGTGAAGATGGTCACCAGATCCGCCCGCCAGGTTTTGTATGGTTATTTTATTTGCAGTTAATCTCGACGGAGGCCAGGCATACCCCGCCCCGCTGTCGCAACCCAAGGCAGCCGCCGCGCGACGGCGATCGCCAAAAACGCTCGCTTTCTCGCATATTGGCGGCGGCCAACTCCTGCAGTCCACGGTGGGCACATCAGCTTGAAGTAGGATGGTGCACAGCCAGGTAACCAGCACGCCGTTGGATAAGTAGTGCCACACGGGTCGCTCCAAAGTCCTGGTCGAGCAGCGCCCGCGCGGTAAGTGAGCTCAGTCGGCCGCCGCGTGAAGATGGTCACCAGATCCGCCCGCCGGCTTTTATAGGGTTATTTTATTTGCAGTTGAGCTCGACGGAGGCCAGGCACACCCCCGCCCGCTGTCGGTCCCAACCCAAGGCAGCCGCCGCACGACGGCGATCGCCAAAAACGCTCGCTTTCTCGCATATTGGCGGCGGCCAACTCCTGCAGTCCACGGTGCACATCAGCTTGAAGTAGGATGGTGCACAGCCAGGTAACCAGCCCGCCGTTTGATAAGTAGTGCCACACGGGTCGCTCCAAAGTCCTGGTCGAGCAGCGCCCGCGCGGTAAGTGAGCTCAGTCGGCCGCCGCGTGAAGATGGTCACCAGATCCGCCCGCCGGCTTTTATAGGGTTATTTTATTTGCAGTTGAGCTCGACGGAGGCCAGGCACACCCCGCCCCGCTGTCGCAACCCAAGGCAGCCGCCGCACGACGGCGATCGCCAAAAACGCTCGCTTTCTCGCATATTGGCGGCGGCCAACTCCTGCAGTCCACGGTGCACATCAGCTTGAAGTAGGATGGTGCACAGCCAGGTAACCAGCACGCCGTTGGATAAGTAGTGCCACACGGGTCGCTCCAAAGTCCTGGTCGAGCAGCGCCCGCGCGGTAAGTGAGCTCAGTCGGCCGCCGCGTGAAGATGGTCACCAGATCCGCCCGCCGGCTTTTATATGGTTATTTTATTTGCAGTTGATCTCGACGGAGGCCAGGCATACCCCGCCCCGCGGTCCCAACCAAAGTCAGCCGCCGCACGACGGCGATCGCCAAAAACGCTCGCTTTCTCGCATATTGGCGGCGGCCAACTCCTGCAGTCCACGGTGCACATCAGCTTGAAGTAGGATGGTGCACAGCCAGGTAACCAGCACGCCGTTGGATAAGTAGTGCCACACGGGTCGCTCCAAAGTCCTGGTCGAGCAGCGCCCGCGCGGTAAGTGAGCTCAGTCGGCCGCCGCGTGAAGATGGTCACCAGATCCGCCCGCCGGCTTTTGTATGGTTATTTTATTTGCAGTTGATCTCGACGGAGGCCAGGCATACCCCCGCCCCGCGGTCCCAACCCAAGTCAGCCGCCGCACGACGGCGATCGCCAAAAACGCTCGCTTTCTCGCATATTGGCGGCGGCCAACTCCTGCAGTCCACGGTGCACATAGTGCCACACGGGTCGCTCCAAAGTCCTGGTCGAGCAGCGCCCGCGCGGTAAGTGAGCTCAGTCGGCCGCCGCGTGAAGATGGTCACCAGATCCGCCCGCCGGCTTTTATAGGGTTATTTTATTTGCAGTTGAGCTCGACGGAGGCCAGGCACACCCCGCCCCGCTGTCCCAACCCAAGGCAGCCGCCTTGTCGCTTTCTCGCATATTGGCGGCGGCCAACTCCTGCAGTCCACGGTGCACATCAGCTTGAAGTAGGATGGTGCACAGCCAGGTAACCAGCACGCCGTTGGATAAGTAGTGCCACACGGGTCGCTCCAAAGTCCTGGTCGAGCAGCGCCCGCGCGGTAAGTGAGCTAAGTCGGCCGCGCGTGAAGATGGTCACCAGATCCGCCCGTCGGCTTTTATAGGGTTATTTTATTTGCAGTTGAGCTCGACGGAGGCCAGGCACACCCCGCCCCGCTGTCCCAACCCAAGGCAGCCGCCTTGTCGCTTTCTCGCATATTGGCGGCGGCCAACTCCTGCAGTCCACGGTGCACATCAGCTTGAAGTAGGATGGTGCACAGCCAGGTAACCAGCACGCCGTTGGATAAGTAGTGCCACACGGGTCGCTCCAAAGTCCTGGTCGAGCAGCGCCCGCGCGGTAAGTGAGCTCAGTCGGCCGCCGCGTGAAGATGGTCACCAGATCCGCCCGCCGGCTTTTATAGGGTTATTTTATTTGCAGTTGAGCTCGACGGAGGCCAGGCACACCCCGCCCCGCTGTCCCAACCCAAGGCAGCCGCCGCACGACGGCGATCGCCAAAAACGCTCGCTTTCTCGCATATTGGCGGCGGCCAACTCCTGCAGTCCACGGTGCACATCAGCTTGAAGTAGGATGGTGCACAGCCAGGTAACCAGCACGCCGTTGGATAAGTAGTGCCACACGGGTCGCTCCAAAGTCCTGGTCGAGCAGCGCCCGCGCGGTAAGTGAGCTCAGTCGGCCGCCGCGTGAAGATGGTCACCAGATCCGCCCGCCGGCTTTTATAGGGTTATTTTATTTGCAGTTGAGCTCGACGGAGGCCAGGCACACCCCGCCCGCGGTCGCAACCAAGGCAGCCGCCGCACGACGGCGATCGCCAAAAACGCTCGCTTTCTCGCATATTGGCGGCGGCCAACTCCTGCAGTCCACGGTGCACATCAGCTTGAAGTAGGATGGTGCACAGCCAGGTAACCAGCACGCCGTTGGATAAGTAGTGCCACACGGGTCGCTCCAAAGTCCTGGTCGAGCAGCGCCCGCGCGGTAAGTGAGCTCAGTCGGCCGCCGCGTGAAGATGGTCACCAGATCCGCCCGCCGGCTTTTTATAGGGTTATTTTATTTGCAGTTGAGCTCGACGGAGGCCAGGCATACCCCCGCCCCGCGGTCCCAACCCAAGTCAGCCGCCGCACGACGGCGATCGCCAAAAACGCTCGCTTTCTCGCATATTGGCGGCGGCCAACTCCTGCAGTCCACGGTGCACATCAGCTTGAAGTAGGATGGTGCACAGCCAGGTAACCAGCACGCCGTTGGATAAGTAGTGCCACACGGGTCGCTCCAAAGTCCTGGTCGAGCAGCGCCCGCGCGGTAAGTGAGCTCAGTCGGCCGCCGCGTGAAGATGGTCACCAGATCCGCCCGCCGGCTTTTATAGGGTTATTTTATTTGCAGTTGAGCTCGACGGAGGCCAGGCACACCCCCCCCCCGCGGTCCCAACCCAAGGCAGCCGCCGCACGACGGCGATCGCCAAAAACGCTCGCTTTCTCGCATATTGGCGGCGGCCAACTCCTGCAGTCCACGGTGCACATCAGCTTGAAGTAGGATGGTGCACAGCCAGGTAACCAGCACGCCGTTGGATAAGTAGTGCCACACGGGTCGCTCCAAAGTCCTGGTCGAGCAGCGCCCGCGCGGTAAGTGAGCTCAGTCGGCCGCCGCGTGAAGATGGTCACCAGATCCGCCCGCCGGCTTTTGTATGGTTATTTTATTTGCAGTTGATCTCGACGGAGGCCAGGCATACCCCCGCCCCGCGGTCCCAACCCAAGTCAGCCGCCGCACGACGGCGATCGCCAAAAACGCTCGCTTTCTCGCATATTGGCGGCGGCCAACTCCTGCAGTCCACGGTGCACATCAGCTTGAAGTAGGATGGTGCACAGCCAGGTAACCAGCACGCCGTTGGATAAGTAGTGTCACACGTGTCGCTCCAAAGTCCTGGTCGAGCAGCGCCCGCGCGGTAAGTGACCTCAGTCGGCCGCCGCGTGAAGATGGTCACCAGATCCGCCCGCCGGCTTTTGTATGGTTATTTTATTTGCAGTTGATCTCGACGGAGGCCAGGCATACCCCCGCCCCGCGGTCCCAACCCAAGTCAGCCGCCGCACGACGGCGATCGCCAAAAACGCTCGCTTTCTCGCATATTGGCGGCGGCCAACTCCTGCAGTCCACGGTGCACATCAGCTTGAAGTAGGATGGTGCACAGCCAGGTAACCAGCACGCCGTTGGATAAGTAGTGCCACACGGGTCGCTCCAAAGTCCTGGTCGAGCAGCGCCCGCGCGGTAAGTGAGCTCAGTCGGCCGCCGCGTGAAGATGGTCACCAGATCCGCCCGCCGGCTTTTGTATGGTTATTTTATTTGCAGTTGATCTCGACGGAGGCCAGGCATACCCCGCCCCGCGGTCCCAACCAAAGTCAGCCGCCGCACGACGGCGATCGCCAAAAACGCTCGCTTTCTCGCATATTGGCGGCGGCCAACTCCTGCAGTCCACGGTGCACATCAGCTTGAAGTAGGATGGTGCACAGCCAGGTAACCAGCACGCCGTTGGATAAGTAGTGCCACACGGGTCGCTCCAAAGTCCTGGTCGAGCAGCGCCCGCGCGGTAAGTGAGCTCAGTCGGCCGCCGCGTGAAGATGGTCACCAGATCCGCCCGCCGGCTTTTGTATGGTTATTTTATTTGCAGTTGATCTCGACGGAGGCCAGGCATACCCCCGCCCCGCGGTCCCAACCCAAGTCAGCCGCCGCACGACGGCGATCGCCAAAAACGCTCGCTTTCTCGCATATTGGCGGCGGCCAACTCCTGCAGTCCACGGTGCACATCAGCTTGAAGTAGGATGGTGCACAGCCAGGTAACCAGCACGCCGTTGGATAAGTAGTGCCACACGGGTCGCTCCAAAGTCCTGGTCGAGCAGCGCCCGCGCGGTAAGTGAGCTCAGTCGGCCGCCGCGTGAAGATGGTCACCAGATCCGCCCGCCGGCTTTTGTATGGTTATTTTATTTGCAGTTGATCTCGACGGAGGCCAGGCATACCCCCGCCCCGCGGTCCCAACCCAAGTCAGCCGCCGCACGACGGCGATCGCCAAAAACGCTCGCTTTCTCGCATATTGGCGGCGGCCAACTCCTGCAGTCCACGGTGCACATCAGCTTGAAGTAGGATGGTGCACAGCCAGGTAACCAGCACGCCGTTGGATAAGTAGTGCCACACGGGTCGCTCCAAAGTCCTGGTCGAGCAGCGCCCGCGCGGTAAGTGAGCTCAGTCGGCCGCCGCGTGAAGATGGTCACCAGATCCGCCCGCCGGCTTTTATAGGGTTATTTTATTTGCAGTTGATCTCGACGGAGGCCAGGCATACCCCCGCCCCGCGGTCCCAACCCAAGTCAGCCGCCGCACGACGGCGATCGCCAAAAACGCTCGCTTTCTCGCATATTGGCGGCGGCCAACTCCTGCAGTCCACGGTGCACATCAGCTTGAAGTAGGATGGTGCACAGCCAGGTAACCAGCACGCCGTTGGATAAGTAGTGCCACACGGGTCGCTCCAAAGTCCTGGTCGAGCAGCGCCCGCGCGGTAAGTGAGCTCAGTCGGCCGCCGCGTGAAGATGGTCACCAGATCCGCCCGCCGGCTTTTATAGGGTTATTTTATTTGCAGTTGAGCTCGACGGAGGCCAGGCACACCCCGCCCCGCTGTCGCAACCCAAGGCAGCCGCCGCACGACGGCGATCGCCAAAAACGCTCGCTTTCTCGCATATTGGCGGCGGCCAACTCCTGCAGTCCACGGTGCACATCAGCTTGAAGTAGGATGGTGCACAGCCAGGTAACCAGCACGCCGTTGGATAAGTAGTGCCACACGGGTCGCTCCAAAGTCCTGGTCGAGCAGCGCCCGCGCGGTAAGTGAGCTCAGTCGGCCGCCGCGTGAAGATGGTCACCAGATCCGCCCGCCGGCTTTTATAGGGTTATTTTATTTGCAGTTGAGCTCGACGGAGGCCAGGCATACCCCGCCCCGCGGTCGCAACCCAAGTCAGCCGCCGCACGACGGCGATCGCCAAAAACGCTCGCTTTCTCGCATATTGGCGGCGGCCAACTCCTGCAGTCCACGGTGCACATCAGCTTGAAGTAGGATGGTGCACAGCCAGGTAACCAGCCCGCCGTTGGATAAGTAGTGCCACACGGGTCGCTCCAAAGTCCTGGTCGAGCAGCGCCCGCGCGGTAAGTGAGCTCAGTCGGCCGCCGCGTGAATATGGTCACCAGATCCGCCCGCCGGCTTTTATAGGGTTATTTTATTTGCAGTTGAGCTCGACGGAGGCCAGGCACACCCCGCCCCGCTGTCGCAACCCAAGGCAGCCGCCGCACGACGGCGATCGCCAAAAACGCTCGCTTTCTCGCATATTGGCGGCGGCCAACTCCTGCAGTCCACGGTGCACATCAGCTTGAAGTAGGATGGTGCACAGCCAGGTAACCAGCACGCCGTTGGATAAGTAGTGCCACACGGGTCGCTCCAAAGTCCTGGTCGAGCAGCGCCCGCGCGGTAAGTGAGCTCAGTCGGCCGCCGCGTGAATATGGTCACCAGATCCGCCCGCCGGCTTTTATAGGGTTATTTTATTTGCAGTTGAACTCGACGGAGGCCAGGCACACCCCGCCCCGCTGTCGCAACCCAAGGCAGCCGCCGCACGACGGCGATCGCCAAAATAAAACGCTCGCTTTCTCGCATATTGGCGGCGGCCAACTCCTGCAGTCCACGGTGCACATCAGCTTGAAGTAGGATGGTGCACAGCCAGGTAACCAGCCCGCCGTTTGATAAGTAGTGCCACACGGGTCGCTCCAAAGTCCTGGTCGAGCAGCGCCCGCGCGGTAAGTGAGCTCAGTCGGCCGCCGAGAGAATATGGTCACCAGATCCGCCCGCCGGCTTTTATAGGGTTATTTTATTTGCAGTTGAGCTCGACGGAGGCCAGGCACACCCCGCCCCGCTGTCGCAACCCAAGGCAGCCGCCGCGCGACGGCGATCGCCAAAAACGCTCGCTTTCTCGCATATTGGCGGCGGCCAACTCCTGCAGTCCACGGTGCACATCAGCTTGAAGTAGGATGGTGCACAGCCAGGTAACCAGCCCGCCGTTGGATAAGTAGTGCCACACGGGTCGCTCCAAAGTCCTGGTCGAGCAGCGCCCGCGCTAAGTGAGCTCAGTCGGCCGCCGCGTAAGATGGTCACCAGATCCGCCCGCCGGCTTTTATAGGGTTATTTTATTTGCATGACTCGACGGAGGCCAGGCACACCCCGCCCCATTGTCGCAAGCCAAGGCAGACGCCGCACTACGGCGATCGTTAAAAACGCTCGCTTTCTAGCATATTGGCGGCGGCCAACTCCTGCAGTCCACGGTGCGCATCAGCTTGAAGTAGGACGGTGCACAGCCAGGTAACCAGCCCGCCATTTGATAAGTAGTGCCACACGGGTCGCTCCAAAGTCCTGGTCGAGCAGCGCCCGCGCGGTAAGTGAGATCAGTCGCCCGCCGTGAGAATATGGTCACCAGATCCGCCCGCCGGCTTTTATAGGGTTATTTTATTTGCAGTTGAGCTCGACGGAGGCCAGGCACACCCCGCCCCGCTGTCGCAACCCAAGGCAGCCGCCGCGCGACGGCGATCGCCAAAAACGCTCGCTTTCTCGCATAAATACGGCGATCGCCAAAAACGCTCGCTTTCTCGCATATTGGCGGCGGCCAACTTCTGCAGTCCACGGTGCACATCAGCTTGAAGTAGGATGGTGCACAGCCAGGTAACCAGCCCGCCGTTTGATAAGTAGTGCCACACGGGTCGCTCCAAAGTCCTGGTCGAGCAGCGCCCGCGCGGTAAGTGAGCTCAGTCGCCCGCGCGGTAAGTGAGCTCAGTCGCCCGCCGTGAGAATATGGTCACCAGATCCGCCCGCCGGCTTTTATAGGGTTATTTTATTTGCAGTTGAGCTCGACGGAGGCCAGGCACACCCCGCCCCGCTGTCGAAACCCAAGGCAGCCGCCGCGCGACGGCGATCGCCAAAAACGCTCGCTTTCTCGCATATTGGCGGCGGCCAACTCCTGCTGTCCACGGTGCACATCATCTTGAAGTAGGATGGTGCACAGCCAGGTAACCAGCCCGCCGTTGGATAAGTAGTGCCACACGGGTCGCTCCAAAGTCCTGGTCGAGCAGCGCCCGCGCGGTAAGTGAGCTCAGTCGGCCGCCGCACGACGGCGATCGCCAAAAACGCTCGCTTTCTCGCATATTGGCGGCGGCCAACTCCTGCAGTCTACGGTGCACATCAGCTTGAAGTAGGATGGTGCACAGCCAGGTAACCAGCACGCCGTTGGATAAGCAGTGCCACACGGGTCGCTCGAAAGTCCTGGTCGAGCAGCGCCCGCGCGGTAAGTGACCTCAGTCGGCCGCCGCGTGAAGATGGTCACCAGATCCGCCCGCCAGCTTTTGTATGGTTATTTTATTTGCAGTTAATCTCGACGGAGGCCAGGCATACCCCGCCCCGCTGTCGCAACCCAAGGCAGCCGCCGCGCGACGGCGATCGCCAAAAACGCTCGCTTTCTCGGATATTGGCGGCGGCCAACTCCTGCTGTCTACGGTGCACATCAGCTTGAAGTAGGATGGTGCACAGCCAGGTAACCAGCACGCCGTTGGATAAGCAGTGCCACACGGGTCGCTCCAAAGTCCTGGTCGAGCAGCGCCCGCGCCACCCCGCCCCACTGTCGCAAGCCACGGCAGACGCCGCACGACGGCGATCGTTAAAAATGCTCGCTTTCTAGCATATTGGCGGCGGCCAACTCCTGCAGTCCACGGTGCGCATCAGCTTGAAGTAGGACGGTGCACAGCCAGGTAACCAGCCCGCTATTTGATAAGTAGTGCCACACGGGTCGCTCCAAAGTCCTGGTCGAGCAGCGCCCGCGCGGTAAGTGAGCTCAGTCGGCTGCCGTGAGAATATGGTCACCAGATCCGCCCGCCGGCTTTTATAGGGTTATTTTATTTGCAGTTGAGCTCGACGGAGGCCAGGCACACCCCGCCCCGCTGTCGCAACCCAAGGCAGCCGCCGCGCGACGGCGATCGCCAAAAACTCTCGCTTTCTCGCATATTGGCGGCGGCCAACTCCTGCAGTCTACGGTGCACATCAGCTTGAAGTAGGATGGTGCACAGCCAGGTAACCAGAACGCCATTTGATAAGTAGTGCCACACGGGTCGCTCCAAAGTCCTGGTCGAGCAGCGCCCGCGCGGTAAGTGAGCTCAGTCGGCCGCCGCGTGAAGATGGTCACCAGATCCTCGCGCCGGCTTTTGTATGGTTATTTTATTTGCAGTTGATCTCGACGGAGGCCAGACATACCCCCGCCCCGCGGTCCCAACCCAAGTCAGCCGCCGCACGACGGCGATCGCCAAAAACGCTCGCGTGCCCGCATATTGGCGGCGGACAACTCCTGCAGTCCACGGTCCACATCAGCTTGAAGTAGGATGGGGCACAGCCAGGTAACCAGCACGCCGTTGGAGAAGTAGTACTACACCGGTCGCTCCAAAGTCCAAAATGAAGATGGACACCACATCCGCCCGCCGGCTTTTATGTGTTTATTTTATTTGCATTTGATCTCGATGGAGGCCAGGCACACCCCCGCCCCGCTGTCGCAACCCAAGTCAGCCGCCGCACGACGGGGATCGCCAAAAACGCTCGCGTGCCCGCATATTGGCGGCGGACAACTCCTGCAGTCCACGGTCCACATCAGCTTGAAGTAGGATGGTGCACAGCCAGGTAACCAGCACGCCGTTGGAGAAGTAGTACTACACCGGTCGCTCCAAAGTCCAAAATGAAGATGGTCACCAGATCCGCCCGCCGGCTTTTATATGCTCATTTTATTTGCAGTTGATCTCGACGGAGGCCAGGCACATCCCCGCCCTGCTGTCGCAACCCAAGTCAGCCGCCGCACGACGGCGATCGCCAAAAAGGCTCGCATGCCCGCATCTTGGCGGCGGACAACTCCTGCAGTCTACGGTCCACATCAGCATGAAGTAGGATGGTGCACAGCCAGGTAACCAGCACGCCGTTGGAGAAGTAGTGCCACACAGGTCGCTCCAAAGTCCTGATCGAGCAGCGCCCGCTAGTTATATTTAGTAATGGTATTTCGTCTGATTGTCTTCCAGATATTTTAGATTTAAGTTCAATAAATACTTGTTGCGGTTGGTTTGGTTGTTCCAAATAGAATGATTTTTATTCTGGCTTGAGATTCAAACGGAACCTCAGCCAAAGAATGTTCTGGGTTTTACAATTGTATATGTGTGTGTGTCTTAATGCTAACAGAGTGATTTTTATGGAGCTGTGCTGAGTGGGTGTCGTTTGGCAACATCCTGCCTAATGCTGATGTTGCATTTCTTGTAAACATCTTATGTGGGGCAACGAACGGCTAGCTGCCGGTCGTTGTCCAGAAAAAGGGTAGCACGGGGAGGTTTAGGCGGTGGTGTGGTAGACGGTACCGGTATGGTAACTCCTCCCCCCTAGAATAGAGCGATGGCCACATCTGTGGTATATCCAGAGCGACATTGTGCAGAAAGGCATTGGGGGTGAAGATTGTTTTTGTTTTTCTTATTCTCCATATTGCCAGTACTGTTATCGTTAGAAGCACCAACGGTATGTATATTACGGAAAAATGTGTTTCCTGTACTTTTCCAATGTACACCACTTTTTTGAGGTTTCTCATATCTTCGAGGTGTAAAACTTCTAGGTTTAACTCCTGTTTGGTGTTATTTATGAGTATCTGTTTACTTATTGTAGTGGTAAGTACTACATGGTCCTCTTTATGTTCCATAATTTGGCCATCATACTTTATGCCATTTATTTCGATCGAGCAGTTTGCATATTTGATTGCTAACGCCCCCGATACTATAATATCTTCTCCGCATGTGTTGTTTACGGGTAAGTTTAAGGCATTGAATATGATTACGTGTCCATCCTCAGGTGCCAAAACCATTTGTCTCCCCTCTAGATTTACTGAATCGCATATTGGTGGTTTGTTCGTTAAAATCTTTCTCAAGCACTCCTTTCCTTTTATCTCAACACCCAACTCTTCGCTCTCGCAAATAAAAGTTTCATGAACTTTTGAACATTGGTTATTAAAGAAACTTATTTTATACTTATTAATTGCTACATAATTTGGTATTATTAATAAATGTGTTCCATTAATTGGAATTGGTATTACATGATATAATTGATATACGTTAGGTTCAAAAATTGGAGCTCTTACCCTAAATATTACGTCTGTTTCATTTATTTGGGCTTGTATATTTATAAGCTCATATACTTGTTCATTTGAAATAATTTTGAGCCCTTGACTTTCAACAAACTGTATAATTCTATCTAATTCTGTCTCTGCTAAAATGAATTTAGGCACAATGCGAAGTTTTGCTAACAATATACTCTCCGCAATATTGTTCAAGTGCACCGCTAATAAATCAATACTGTAACTAATCCTATTCAAATGCTGGAGCATATGTATTTCATTATGCTCTTGTGTTAGTTCCTTAAATACGTTATTCTTATAATTTTTTATGAACAAATTTATATCTTCCTGCTCCTTATTTATGTGCTTAGTAATTTTTGTAAACCTACTCAAGGTTTCCTGATAAAAGGTTCTTTGCTCATCCGCTTCTTTTGTAAGAAACCTTGTTTCGTTTCTTAATTCTTTTATTCTATTTCCTATTTTCTCCTCATCATACGCGTCCATATTTCCTGAAACGATTTTTATCATGCTTCCTAATCCATTAAAAATTCCTCTTTTGACCCTATTCCTTGGTCTAAGTATTTCTAGCTTCTCCTTCACCTGGTACAATTTTTCCTTAACCACCTGGACTGCCTCACCTGAGAATTTAACATTCTCTATGTCTAACAACGCGTTTTCGATCTGTGCAATATTACCTTCATAGTCCTTAAAGTTTATTATATGGTCGAACGTCTTCGCTCCGACCATTACTCTTGCCTTTCCCAGTTCCATTTTTACGATCGCTTCTTCTCGTTTTAGCGTTTGCACGTCCATTGTCTGTCTATGGACCAATATGCACCTGTAACCGTGATTGATTAGTTTTTATTTTGTTTAATCCTTTTTTTAATTTTTGATTTGTGTATCTTCTGTTTCCTCTTTGTAACGAATGTAACTCCCTTATCCTCATCTACTGTGTGCTCCGTAAGCCTAGGTGTCAGCTTATTTCTTCTATTCTCTTTCCTATGAACTACATCTCCTTTTTCCAACTCCATGGGTTCTTCTCTTCCTTCATTGAGTTTTCGCGTCCTTTCCTGTTTTTGTCTGTCTAACCTGTCCTTAACCTCGTTATACATTTCCTCCTGATAAGCATTTAACTTCCTTAAGTACTCATGCTCCGTATCAAAATTGATCTTTCGTTCAAAAACGTGTGTTCTCCCCGAGAACAATTCGAACGGTTTCAATTTCGTACTAGAGTGTATTGAGTTATTATATGTTAGGAAAACTTCATCTAAAACTTCCTCATGCTCATTTTCAAGTTTTAAGTCCTTTCTTGTTTTCATTATTATTCTATAAATTTCTGTCAGCGTTGAATGAAGCCTTTCAACCGGTGAATTGCTGGACGATTGTTGAAACAAACCTACAACCTTTTTCGGAACACCATACTGACTTATGAACTTCTTCATTGATTTGACAATATTTAAACTATCTCTTTCCGGTATGGTGTATCCCACCGCAAATCTTGAAAACTTGTCTATTATTGTTATTACGTAGTTTTAGTTGATTGTGTATAAATCCGTATGAATGATGTCAAGTGGCTTGCACGGAGTTTCCGTATTTTGAAATACCACCTTTTGCGGCTGCCGATGCATTAATGACCTGTGTTACTCGGTTTTTCATAAATGGAAAATAAATGTCACGTCTCATCTTCCAAAACGTTTCATCTATTCCCCTATGATTACCTGAGGTATGATACCTTTCTATTTCTGCTCTTTGTTCATTAATATCTGTTATTTCCCGCATGAAGGTAAGACATCGTACTGCTTTATACAGCTTGCTCTTGCAAAAATAACTCTGAAACGCTTCTTCTACTTTTTTAAAGACTTCATCTGACGTGTATATCGCACACATCCTGTACGGTTTAAGTACTTCCCTAAGAATTTTTGCAATTTCCTCCTTTGTGAATTCTTTTTCTGTTATCGTCCTTCTTATCTTGTTCCTAAAAGGTGTCACCACTGTTCTGCCTGGTGTCGGCCCAACCTCAAATATTAACTGGATATTAAAGTCATTCAGTGGCTTTTCTGCCACATGAATGCTATTTAATTCCAGTTCACTTGTATGGGCCGCACAAGTGGCCTGATTTGACTCTAGTTCACTGTTGTGAACTTGTAGTTCAATCCTGCTCAAGGCATCTGCCACGACGTTTTGTGACCCCTTTTTGTAGGTTACTTCGTAGTCATATTCCAATAGTTGCAACTTCCACCTCACCAACTTGGAATTGGGTTCTTTAAATCCCATAAGCCAAGTTAGTGGGCGGTGATCTGTGACTATTGTGAATTTGTGACCGAACAAGTACGGTCTGAAGTGTTTTATTCCCCAGACTATGGCAAGCATTTCTTTCTCTACCGTGGAATAATTTACTTCAGCCTCATTTAAAGTTCTGCTCGCAAATGCGATTGGGCGATCACTTCCCATTGCTCCCTGTGATAACACCGCACCAATAGCAAAATTGCTAGCATCCGTGGTCAAAATAAAGGGTTTTGTAAAATCTGGATATCTCAACAACGGATCGTTGCATAACAACGTCTTGCAATATTCAAAAGTTGTTGTATATTCCTCATCTATGATTATTTGTTGTTTCCCTTTTAGTCTCTTAGTTAATGGTTTAGTTATTTTAGCAAAATCTTTTATGAATTTCCTGTAATACCCAATAAGTCCAAGAAATGATTTTATTTCCTTTGGTGTTTTGGGCAAGGGAAAAAGTTTTATGGCCTCAATCTTCTTTGGGTTCGGTCTGACTCCTTCTTGTGTCACCACATGCCCTAAATACTCTATTTCTTTCTTTAAAAATTCTGATTTATCTGTTTGAAGTTTAAAATTTGCTCCACTTATTCTTTTAAAAACTGTCCTTAAGTCCTGCATGTGACTTTGTAAAGACGGGGAATACACAATTATATCATCCATGTAGACCAGACAAATCTTGCCTATCAACTCTCCCATCAGGTTATTCATTACTCTTTGAAACGTCGCTGGAGCATTTGTCAGTCCAAATGGCATCCTTACATATTCAAAGTGTCCGTTATCTGTTGTAAATGCTGTTTTTGGAATGTCCTGTTTTTCCATCTCAATCTGATGGTATCCGCTAGCTAAATCTAATACTGAGAAATACATGGCCTTTCCCAGTTTATCAAGTACTTCGCCAATTACTGGCATCGAATACCTATCCTTCACTGTCTTCTCATTCAACTTCCTAAAATCGACCACTAATCTCCACTTTTGCTTCCCTGACAGGTCCATCTTTTTTGGTACTAGCCAAACTGGTGCACTCCAAGGTGAGTGACTGTGCCTAATAACTTCCTGTTCTAACAACTCCTGAATCTGATTCTTCATTTCTTCCCTTTGTTTAAATCCATATCTGTATGGCTTTTTATAGATAGGAATATCATCAGTTGTTGGGATTGAGTGAGTTACCGCATTGGTAAATGTCAGTTGATTTCCTTTTGTGTAAAAAATACCTGGAAATTCTGCATTTAGATGGGACATATCCAACTTTGCAGGCCTTGAATCACCCCCGGCTAATTCCATCGTGTTAATTTCCCTGCTTACATACTCTTGTTTAAATGGTTTTAACATTTCAATTTCCACATAATCTTTGGAATCATATGCAGTGACAGTCAAAGGCTTTTCCAGATATAATTTTTTTCTTTTCCTGTGAAATTAACAACTTCCAGGTCGGCCTGTCCCTTCCTTGCATAATAAATTCCCCCAGTTATTTCTAACCCTTTTTCCACAAGTGTTGTTTGTATCAAAAATGAACCATTGCTTATTGACACTGGTAAGGTGACAATTGTTTTAGTCGCCTCCTCCAGGAAATGTATATTAGTGGCCCTATTGGGCTTCAAGTGGACTTGGACTGTCCCTGTCTTAGTTTTTAATACGAGATTTTCTAAGTCTACACTTGCACCTAACTTAATTAATATATCCATTCCCAATAATCCAACAAACTAGGAATGAAAATGAAATAAAAAGAAATCAAACAATTCCCCTTTTGCAATTTCCTGCAGCTCAATATCCTTTACATAACTGCTTATTTTATGAGTTCATATTGGTGTTTTAATTACGAAATTTTCTTTCAATTTTTCCTGATGCTCTTTACTAACTACTCAAATATGAATTTGTAGCTCCCGAATCTATTAATAATTTTAGTTCTTTTCCATTCTTTACTCTAACAACCACGTATGGTAATGTCGCCTGATGGGTATCCTTTCTTATATACCCTGTTTGTTTTTTGAGGCATTTCGACGAAAATTTCCTTCGTCCTCAATGTTATTCAACTCTTGCTCCTCCTCCCTTTCTACTGTATTTAATTGCCCTGACTGCCATCGTTTGGCACTTCTAGGCCCAGTTGATGGGTATTCTGCAAGTTCTTGTTTTGGCATAATTGCCTTTTTATTATAGCTTGAAGAATTAGAGGTCGACTGATCGTCATATCCTCTATTCCTATTTTCTTCTCTATTCCACCTGAGGTTCCTATTATTTCCTCCTTGTTGCCTATATCCTCCATTGTCTCTGTTAAAAGGGTTATTATACCCTCTGTTCCTATTATACCCAAAGTTCTGCCTGTTATATCCCCCTGCATTACCGAAATTATTGTTCCTGGGTACCTCTTTAGACCGGTAATAAATATCTCTCTCTTTAATAGCTATCTCGTATGCTTCTAAGAGTGTCTTCGGGACTCTTCCCCTGACGGCACTACCTAAATTGCCTTTTAGACCTGTGACAAACGCCTCCAGACACGTTTCTTCATATAATTTCTTCTTCGTCTGAACCGCGATGGGGTTTGTATCTGTCCTGTCTATCACATTACATAATGCCTTATGCACATCAGATACCTCTGAGTAAAATGACTCGACTGTTAGTTTTTTATTCTCTAACTGGTTTAATTCCCTCAGTAAATCAGGTTCCGACCTCTTGTCCGCAAAATGGGCTATTAAAATTCTTTTAATTTCATCCCAATTTAATCCACAATTTGATTTTACCAAAACGTCATCGGCCTTTCCTTGTATTTTATTCCTTATTTGCCTAAGGATCATCAGTCCCATAGGAGTTTGATCCATTCCCCTAATCATTAAAAGGATTTCCTCTGCGTTTAAAATAAACTCATTTATCCTTGCTTTTTCCCCCATAAAAACATGCATCGATCGGATTACATCAGAAATCTTTACAGTGCCTAACATCTCAAATGCATGCCTGTTGCATTCCTAAATTTTCCTGCTGCGCCATTGTATCAGTTTCCCTGTTCTGCACTACCCTAGAAGTTGAGGGCTCAAAATTTAATTGTTCTACTATTGTTGGCAAACTGGTAGCCTTTTTAATAACTTTACTTCTAGTCAGAGGCCTAAGTGACTCCTTGACTTTGTTAATTTTTGACATTTACAATTCTCTTTTGTTTACTCTTTGAATTATTATTTTTTGCTTATGCGTAATATATATTTTATGTGATTTTTGTATATGTACATATGTATTAATAAATGTGTGTATATATTGCATCATGTATTTCTTATCTTTTTCCTGATGTGTCTTTAATAATTCCTTTTCCTTGGAAGTGAGGTGTGTGTCGGTGTCTTTTATCTGTAAAATTTTGTTATTATCATTTGTTCAATTTGTTTTATTCTATTTTTGGGAATGTATTGTGTTGGAAGTGTTGTGTATGTGTTTTTCGTTACCTTTCCTTACAACCCTTCTATACCCTTGCGCGATGCAGTGGTATCGGGTTCCCTTATATTTTTTTTGTTTTTTGTAACATATATATATTATTTAATTTTTTATATTTCCTTTTCTCTTTTTTTTTTTTTCTATTATTATTGCATAACCGTCACCCTTGCGCGATGCAGTGGTTTCCGATATGGCAACAATTTCTTCTTGTATGTGTTATAATTTATTTCCTTTTTTTTTTATTTAACTTTGAAATTCACCAATTACCCTTGCGATGCAGTGGTTCTTGCATTTACTTTTTCTGGTGTTGTCATCGGTTTCTTGCGCGATGCAGTGGCACTAATGGCGGAAAAATCTGTTCTTTTTACTTTATTTTTTTCTTCTGCGATGTTGTCCATCGGTTACCCTTGCGCGATGCAGTGGCACAAATGGCAACAACTAAAATTGTTTTTCTTGTTTTTATTTTTTTTAACTTTCTTTTCTTTCCTTTTTTTTTATTTAACCTTTGATCTTTACCAAATACCCTTGCGCGATGCAGTGGTAATCATGGCAGCAACCAATACAATTTTTTTTTTTTGTTTCTACACTTTCTCTTTTTGCACCGTGCTGAAGCTAACTGGAATTCCTGCGCGATGCATTTATTCCAGCCACGAGCGGACAGTCACTTGCAATAGATATTTTCTTTTTATTATTTTTTTTATCTTATTATTTGACAGGCAGAGTATCCAACCAGCGACCTGGGTTTCTTTCCCCAAGCTGCATGTTTGATGTTCGCGTCCAACATCGAACCTTCGAACGTCATACTCACAACTCGCTCCGTCGAGCTATATGGTTCGATGACGTTGCAGGTCGCCAGGTTGCGTTGCAACGAACTTCACTGTCACACATTATTTAATTTAATTTATTCTTGCCAATGTTCTTTGTTGCTGTTGCATTTTATGCCTTTTAATTTAATCGTTATTATCTATGTGCACCCTTTCCTTTTTTTTTTTTTTTTTTTCACACGACACCTCACTTCCATCACTTCCATTTTAACTTACTGTTGCAAATATATTAAAAAAATTATCGTTTTCATCCTTTCGGTCCTTCTCAGTTCTCCGGGTATGTGTGTCCTTTTTTTCTCCTTCCGGCTGATAAGTCCGGCTGCGCCAGTTATATTTAGTAATGGTATTTCGTCTGATTGTCTTCCAGATATTTTAGATTTAAGTTCAATAAATACTTGTTGCGGTTGGTTTGGTTGTTCCAAATAGAATGATTTTTATTCTGGCTTGAGATTCAAACGGAACCTCAGCCAAAGAATGTTCTGGGTTTTACAATTGTATATGTGTGTGTGTCTTAATGCTAACAGAGTGATTTTTATGGAGCTGTGCTGAGTGGGTGTCGTTTGGCAACATCCTGCCTAATGCTGATGTTGCATTTCTTGTAAACATCTTATGTGGGGCAACGAACGGCTAGCTGCCGGTCGTTGTCCAGAAAATGGGTAGCACGGGGAGGTTTAAGCGGTGGTGTGGTAGACGGTACCGGTATGGTAACTCGCGCGGTAAGTGAGCTAAGTCGGCACACCCCGCACCGCTGTCCCAACCCAAGGCAGCCGCCGCACGACGGCGAACGTTAAACTCGCTCGCATTCTCGCATATTGGCGGCGGCCAACTCCTGCAGTCCACGGTGCACATCAGCTTGAAGTAGGATGGTGCACAGCCAGGTAACCAGAACGCCATTTGATAAGTAGTGCCACACGGGTCGCTCCAAAGTCCTGGTCGAGCAGCGCCCGCGCGGTAAGTGAGCTCAGTCGGCCGCCGCGTGAAGATGGTCACCAGATCCTCGCGCCGGCTTTTGTATGGTTGTTTTATTTGCATTTGATCTCGATGGAGGCCAGGCACACCTACGCCCCGCTGTCGCAACCCAAGTCAGCCGCCGCACGACGGGGATCGCCAAAAACGCTCGCGTGCCCGCATATTGGCGGCGGACAACTCCTGCAGTCCACGGTCCACATCAGCTTGAAGTAGGATGGTGCACAGCCAGGTAACCAGCACGCCGTTGGAGAAGTAGTACTACACCGGTCGCTCTAAAGTCCAAAATGAAGATGGTCACCAGATCCGCCCGCCGGCTTTTATATGGTTATTTTATTTGCAGTTGATCTCGACGGAGGCCAGGCACATCCCCGCCCTGCTGTCGCAACCCAAGTCAGCCGCCGCACGACGGCGATCGCCAAAAACGCTCGCGTGCCCGCATATTGGCGGCGGACAATTCCTGCAGTCCACGGTCCACATCAGCTTGAAGTAGGATGGGGCACAGCCAGGTAACCAGCACGCCGTTGGAGAAGTAGTACCAGACCGGTCGCTCTAAAGTCCCGGTCGAACAGCGCCCGTGCGGTAAGTAAGCTCAGTCGGCCGCCGCGTGAAGATGGTCACCAGATCCGCCCGCCGGCTTTTATATGGTTATTTTATTTGCAGTTGATCTCGACGGAGGCCGGCACATCCCCGCCGCTGTCAAAACCCAAGTCAGCCGCCGCACGACGGGGATCGCCAAAAACGGCTCGCGTGCCGCATATTGGCGGCGGACAACTCCTGCAGTCCACGGTCCACATCAGCTTGAAGTAGGATGGGGCACAGCCAGGTAACCAGCACGCCGTTGGAGAAGTAGTACTACACCGGTCGCTCCAAAGTCCAAAATGAAGATGGACACCACATCCGCCCGCCGGCTTTTATGTGTTTATTTTATTTGCATTTGATCTCGATGGAGGCCAGGCACACCCCCGCCCCGCTGTCGCAACCCAAGTCAGCCGCCGCACGACGGGGATCGCCAAACCCGGTCGCTTGCACGCATATTGACGGGAGACAACTCCTGCAGTCCACGGTCCACATCAGCTTGAACTAGGATGGGGCACAGCCAGGTAACCAGCACGCCGTTGGAGAAGTAGTACCACACCGGTCGCTCCAAAGTCCCGGTCGAGCAGCGCCCGTGCGGTAAGTAGCTCATCGGCCGCCGCGTGTAGATGGTCACCAGATCCGCCCGCCGGCTTTTGTATGGTTATTTTATTTGCAGTTGATCTCGACGGAGGCCAAGCACATCCCGCCCCGCTGTCCGACCCAAGTCAGCGCCCAGGGCGATCAAAAAGCTCGCTGCCCGCATATTGGCGGCGGCCAACTCCTGCAGTCTACGGTCACATCAATGAAGTAGGATGGTGCACAGCCAGGTAACCAGCACGCCGTTGGTTGGAGAAGTAGTACCACACGTCGCCAAAGTCCCGGTCGAGCAGCGCCCGTGCGGTAAGTGAGCTCATCGGCCGCCGCGTGAGATGGTCACCAGATCCGCCCGCCGGCTTTTAGTATGGTTATTTTATTTGCAGTTGATCTCGACGGAGGCCAAGCACATCCCCGCCCCGCTGTCCCAACCCAAGTCAGCCGCCGCACGACGGCGATCGCCAAATCGCTCGCATGCCCGCATATTGGCGGCGGCCAACTCCTGCAGTCCACGGTGCACATCAGCTTGAAGTAGGATGGTGCACAGCCAGGTAACCAGCACGCCGTTTGATAAGTAGTGCCACACCGGTCGCTCCAAAGTCCCGGTCGAGCAGCGCCCGCGCGGTAAGTGAGCTCAGTCGGCCGCCGCGTAAAGATGGTCACCAGATCCGCCGCCGGCTTTTGTATGGTTATTTTTTTGCAGTTGATCTCGACGGAGGCCAGGCACACCACGCCCCGCTGTCCCAACCCAAGTCAGCCGCCGCACGACGGCGATCGCCAAAAACGCTCGCGTGCCCGCATATTGGCGGCGGACAACTCGGTCCACGGTCACATCAGCTTGAAGTAGGATGGTGCACCGCCAGGTAACCAGCACGCCGTTGGAGAAGTAGTACCACACCGGTCGCTCCAAAGTCCAAAATGAAGATGGTCACCAGATCCGCCCGCCGGCTTTTATATGGTTAATTTATTTGCATTTGATCTCGATGGAGGCCAGGCACACCCCCGCCCTGCTGTCGCAACCCAAGTCAGCCGCCGCACGACGGGGATCGCCAAAAACCCGGTCGCTTGCACGCATATTGGCGGCGGACAACTCCTGCAGTCCACGGTCCACATCAGCTTGAACTAGGATGGGGCACAGCCAGGTAACCAGCACGCCGTTGGAGAAGTAGTACCACACCGGTCGCTCCAAAGTCCCGGTCGAGCAGCGCCCGTGCGGTAAGTAAGCTCAGTCGGCCGCCGCGTGAAGATGGTCACCAGATCCGCCCGCCGGCTTTTATATGGTTATTTTATTTGCATTTGATCTCGACGGAGGCCAGGCATCCCCCCCCGCCCCGCTGTCCAACCCAAGTCAGCCGCCGCACGCGGGGATCGCCAAAACGCTCGCGTGCCCGCATATTGGCGGCGGCAACTCCTGCAGTCCACGGTCCACATCAGCTTGAACTAGGATGGGGCACAGCCAGGTAACCAGCACGCCGTTGGAGAAGTAGTACCACACCGGTCGCTCCAAAGTCCCGGTCGAAAAGCGCCCGGCGGTAAATTTCTGAAGATGGTCACCAGATCCGCCCGCCGGCTTTTATATGGTTATTTTATTTGCAGTTGATCTCGACGGAGGCCAGGCACATCCCCGCCCCGCTGTCACAACCCAAGTCAGCCGCCGCACGACGGCGATCGCCAAAACGGCTCGCTTGCCCGCATATTGGCGGCGGACAACTCCTGCAGTCTACGGTCCACATCAGCTTGAAGTAGGATGGTGCACAGCCAGGTAACCAGCACGCCGTTGGAGAAGTAGTACCACACCGGTCGCTCTAAAGTCCCGGTCGAACAGCGCCCGTGCGGTAAGTGAGCTCAGTCGGCCGCCGCGTAAAGATGGTCACCAGATCCGCCCGCCGGCTTTTATATGGTTATTTTATTTGCAGTTGATCTCGACGGAGGCCAGGCACATCCCCGCCCCTCTGTCCCAACCCAAGTCAGCCGCCGCACGACGGCGATCGCCAAAAAGGCTCACATGCCCGCATATTGGCGGCGGACAACTCCTGCAGTCACGGCACATCAGCATGAAGTAGGATGGTCAGCCAGGTAACCAGCACGCCGTTGGAGAAGTAGTACCACACCGGTCGCTCCAAAGTCCCGGTGAACAGCGCCCGGCGGTGTCGTGGCGCGCGTGAAGATGGTCACCAGATCCGCCCGCCGGCTTTTATATGGTTATTTTATTTGCAGTTGATCTCGACGGAGGCCAGGCACACCCCCGCCCCGCTGTCCCAACCCAAGTCAGCCGCCGCACGACGGGGATCGCCAAACGGTCCTTGCCCGCATATTGGCGGGAGAACCTCCGGTCCACATCAGCTTGAACTAGTGGGGCACAGCCAGGTAACCAGCACGCCGTTGGAGAAGTAGTACCACACCGGTCGCTCCAAAGTCCCGGTCGAGCAGCGCCCGTGCGGTAAGTAAGCTCATCGGCCGCCGCGTGTAGATGGTCACCAGATCCGCCCGCCGGCTTTTAAATGGTTATTTTATTTGCATTTGATCTCAATAGAGGCCAGGCACACCTCCGCCCCGCTGTCGCAACCCAAGTCAGCCGCCGAACGACTCCTGCAGTCCACGGTCCACATCAGCTTGAAGTAGGATGGTGCACAGCCAGGTAACCAGCACGCCGTTGGAGAAGTAGTACCAGACCGGTCGCTCCAAAGTCCCGGTCGAACAGCGCCCGTGCGGTAAGTAAGCTCAGTCGGCCGCCGCGTGAAGATGGTCTCCAGATCCGCCCGCCGGCTTTTATATGGTTATTTTATTTGCAGTTGATCTCGACGGAGGCCAAGCACATCCCCGCCCCGCTGTCACAACCCAAGTCAGCCGCCGCACGACGGCGATCGCCAAAAAGGCTCGCATGCCCGCATATTGGCGGCGGACAACTCCTGCAGTCTACGGTCCACATCAGCATGAAGTAGGATGGTGCACAGCCAGGAAACCAGCACGCCGTTGGAGAAGTAGTACCAGACCGGTCGCTCCAAAGTCCCGGTCGAACAGCGCCCGTGCGGTAAGTAAGCTCAGTCGGCTGCCGCGTGAAGATGGTCACCAGATCCGCCCGCCGGCTTTTATATGGTTATTTTATTTGCAGTTGATCTCGACGGAGGCCAAGCACATCCCCGCCCCGCTGTCACAACCCAAGTCAGCCGCCGCACGACGGCGATCGCCAAAAAGGCTCACATGCCCGCATATTGGCGGCGGACAACTCCTGCAGTCTACGGTCCACATCAGCTTGAAGTGCACAGCCAGGTAATTAGCACGCCGTTGGAGAAGTAGCACCAGACCGGTCGCTCCAAAGTCCCGGTCGAACAGCGCCCGTGCGGTAAGTAAGCTCAATCGGCCGCCGCGTGAAGATGGTCACCAGATCCGCCCGCCGGCTTTTATGTTGTAACGAAACTTAGTCGCCCGTAGGGTTTTCCAAATTCGCCACTGTTAGCCGAGCGGATACTTTTTAACTAGGTGGGGGCCAGTCCACGCCACGACAACGTCAGTCAAACAACAACGCAGCAAATTCAGGGTTATTTTTCACTTTTTATTAGCCGCTTAATAATTCGCGCTTTCAGCATGGCAGACAACCGGAAGAAGAGAGAGAGAGAACAAGCGATCAGTGTGATCGTTTTTCTCCCCAAAGTTTTTGACCGGCTTTTTGCCAGGTCCTAGGGTGACCAGTCGTGCAGGGTTGCCAGGCGTCGGCTTTGGGTACGGTGCTGCCATTTGGGCAAGTATTGTGGCGCCAACTTTCGTTACATTACCCCCCTCTTAGACTCGAGTCTCCTGGCCGAGTTAGTCCTTGATACTTGACCAGGCGGTTGACGTGGAGGGTCTTTATCGAACGCTTGCCGGGTAGACGGACTTCATAGACCAGATCGGAATGTCGTCGGATGACGATGGCGGGACCAATCCAATCAGACTGTAGTTTCGGGCATCGTCCAACTTTTCGAGTGGGGGCGTAGATCCAAACTTCCTCACCAGCGATAAATTCAACAGGATGAGATCGGAGGTCGTAGCGGGCTTTGTTGACTTTGGCCGCGGCTAGAAGATGTTCTCGGGCGGCCTGGTGTGTCTTTCGTAGGGTATCTGCCCTGGTGGTTGCTTGATAGGCCGGGCCTGACCGATGTCGATGGTGTGGTGGGCTAAATTTGTTCGCCCCATGTCATCGCTTTTTGTGTGAGAGGCCAGTAGGCTAGGCAGCGTCACACCGGGGGGGTGTAGTGGAATCGCTCCCCACGGGAATTTGAGTTGCAAAGCCTTTAGGTTCACGGATGCCTGGTGATGCAACAGAAAATCGATGCCCATAAGGCTCGGGGTGTTGCCTTTCACCAAGAGAAATTCGTGCTGTAGGGGTCGGCCAGCTATAACCAGACTGGCTAACACCCGGGCTGTGGCGATGAACTGTTCTGCAGACAGACCTTGTAGAACGACGTGGCACGGGGTGGTGTTCAACCGTTTCCGAAAGTCTCCGCGATTGAGTAGCGAGACTGATGCGCCAGTGTCTACAATAAGTCGTACTGGGGTTTCCTGTAAGGAAATGAAACAGTGTAAATGCTGACCGCTACGGGAGCCACAGGTATACGTAGCTTTTGTGGGCAAGGCGTTGATCTCCGGTTGGGTATAAACCGTGGGCGCGGGCTCAACTTCCTTGGGTGCCGGGTCAGCAAGCAAACGGGCCAAAACGGACTCAGGTTCTTCAGATGGTGTGATGCGGTGTGATGGCCATATCGAGGGCTTCCATTAGTGATCGTGGGTTACTGCTTATAATCGGCACTTGGTAAGCTGTCTCTCGAATCCCATCAATAAAACGCTGCACCATGATGTTGTTGTAGGTCAGCTCAGGCAGCTCGCCAAAAATGGCTCGACCAAGGCGTTCTAGTTCCAAAGCGAAGTCATCGAGTGTCTCCTTTGGGCCCTGCATACGGTTATGAAAGATGTGGTAACCAGTATGAGTCCCTACTGTGAAATGTTCACGCATAGCCGTCTTGATAGCCTCATAGGAACGAAGGGTGGCCTCTGGAAGGGTGGCGTGAAAGCGTTGGGCGCGCCCGCGCAGGCTGGTGTACAGCTTTCGGCATCTCTTTCTCTCCGACCAGTGATACTCCTCTGCCATATCGTCCAGCAGACGTTGAAATTCCGACCATGGCCTTGTGCCGTCGAATATAGGGGGTATCTCTGTATCGGGCAACTCCAAAAAGTCCCAATATCGAGAAGCAATGACTTCTTGCGCTGCTCTTGTTGACAACCCATCGGCTGCAAAGCCGGCTGTAGGAGGCTGTGGGTCGTAGGAGCGACCAACAGGTGCTGCCTGGGGTTCTACCGGGCAATTGCGGCGCGGTGCATCCTCAGTTGATGGTGCAACCAGGCGCGGCGTGCTAGAAGAGAGCATTGGCTCTCCCACTGGCCCGGCGGGTGCAAAGGTATGCGCAGCGTTGACCGGTCCTTTTGCTACACTTTGCAAGCCATCAAACATGGTCCTCTCCAAGCTCGCCCACATCTGTTCAAACTTTTGCTCGAACTTGCGTTCTAGACACTTGTCGATTCCACTAACTTTGTCTTCCAGCTTTTGCATGAAAGACTGAATTTGTTGCTGTTGTGCGGCCTCTCCCATATTTCCATCGGGTAAGGGCTGGCGTTGGCGAACTGATTTTTTAGGCATTTTCTTTGGGTCTGGGTTTTCGCAAGCCCACGTGACCCCACACCTGGCACCAATGTAACGAAACTTAGTCGCCCGTAGGGTTTTCCAAATTCGCCACTGTTAGCCGAGCGGATACTTTTTAACTAGGTGGGGGCCAGTCCACGCCACGACAACGTCAGTCAAACAACAACGCAGCAAATTCAGGGTTATTTTTCACTTTTTATTAGCCGCTTAATAATTCGCGCTTTCAGCATGGCAGACAACCGGAAGAAGAGAGAGAGAGAGAACAAGCGATCAGTGTGATCGTTTTTCTCCCCAAAGTTTTTGACCGGCTTTTTGCCAGGTCCAAGGGTGACCAGTCGTGCAGGGTTGCCAGGCGTCGGCTTTGGGTACGGTGCTGCCACTTGGGCAAGTATTGTGGCGCCAACTTTCGTTACAATATGGTTATTTTAATTGCATTTGCATGGAGGCCACCTCCGCCCCGCTGTCGCAACCCAAGTCAGCCGCCGCACGACGGGGATCGCCAGAAACGCTCGCGTGCCCGCATATTGGCGGCGGACAACTCCTGCAGTCCACGGTCCACATCAGCTTGAAGTAGGATGGGACACAGCCAGGTAACCAGCACGCCGTTGGAGAAGTAGTACCACACCGGTCGCTCCAAAGTCCCGGTCGAGCAGCGCCCGTGCGGTAAGTAAGCTAAGTCGGCTGCCGCTTGTAGATGGTCACCAGATCCGCCCGCCGGCTTTTATATGGTTATTTTATTTGCATTTGATCTCGATGGAGGCCAGGCACACCTCCGCCCCGCTGTCGCAACCCAAGTCTGCCGCCGCACGACGGCGATCGCCAAAAACGGTCGCTTTCTCGCATATTGGCGGCGGCCAACTCCTGCAGTCCACGGTGCACATCAGCTTGAAGTAGGATGGTGCACAGCCAGGTAACCAGAACGCCGTTGGATAAGTAGTGCCACACAAGTCGCTCCAAAGTCCTGATCGAGCAGCGCCCGCGCGGTAAGTGAGCTAAGTCGGCCGCGCGTGAAGATGGTCACCAGATCCGCCCGTCGGCTTTTATAGGGTTATTTTATTTGCAGTTGAGCTCGACGGAGGCCAGGCACACCCCGCCCCGCTGTCCCCACCCAAGGCAGCCGCCGCACGACGGCGATCGCCAAAAACGGTCGCTTTCTCGCATATAGGCGGCGGCCAACTCCTGCAGTCCACGGTGCACATCAGCTTGAAGTAGGATGGTGCACAGCCAGGTAACCAGAACGCCATTTGATAAGTAGTGCCACACCGGTCGCTCCAAAGTCCTGGTCGAGCAGCGCCCGCGCGGTAAGTGAGCTCAGTCGGCCGCCGCGTGAAGATGGTCACCAGATCCGCGCGCCGGCTTTTGTATGGTTGTTTTATTTGCATTTGATCTCGACGGAGGCCAGGCACATCCCCGCCCCGCTGTCCCAACCCAAGTCAGCCGCCGCACGACGGCGATCGCCAAAAACTGTCGCTTTCTCGCATATTGGCGGCGGCCAACTCCTGCAGTCCACGGTGCACATCAGCTTGAAGTAGGATGGGACACAGCCAGGTAACCAGCACGCCGTTGGAGAAGTAGTACCACACCGGTCGCTCCAAAGTCCCGGTCGAGCAGCGCCCGTGCGGTAAGTAAGCTCATCGGCCGCCGCGTGTAGATGGTCACCAGATCCGCCCGCCGGCTTTTATATGGTTATTTTATTTGCATTTGATCTCGATGGAGGCCAGGCACACCTCCGCCCCGCTGTCGCAACCCAAGTCAGCCGCCGCACGACGGCGATCGCCAAAAACGGTCGCTTTCTCGCATATAGGCGGCGGCCAACTCCTGCAGTCCACGGTGCACATCAGCTTGAAGTAGGATGGTGCACAGCCAGGTAACCAGAACGCCGTTGGATAAGTAGTGCCACACAGGTCGCTCCAAAGTCCTGATCGAGCAGCGCCCGCGCGGTAAGTGAGCTAAGTCGGCCGCGCGTGAAGATGGTCACCAGATCCGCCCGTCGGGTTTTATAGGGTTATTTTATTTGCAGTTGAGCTCGACGGAGGCCAGGCACACCCCGCCCCGCTGTCCCAACCCAAGGCAGCCGCCGCACGACGGCGATCGCCAAAAACGGTCGCTTTCTCGCATATAGGCGGCGGCCAACTCCTGCAGTCCACGGTGCACATCAGCTTGAAGTAGGATGGTGCACAGCCAGGTAACCAGAACGCCGTTGGATAAGTAGTGCCACACAGGTCGCTCCAAAGTCCTGATCGAGCAGCGCCCGCGCGGTAAGTGAGCTAAGTCGGCCGCGCGTGAAGATGGTCACCAGATCCGCCCGTCGGCTTTTATAGGGTTATTTTATTTGCAGTTGAGCTCGACGGAGGCCAGGCACACCCCGCCCCGCTGTCCCAACCCAAGGCAGCCGCCGCACGACGGCGATCGCCAAAAACGGTCGCTTTCTCGCATATAGGCGGCGGCCAACTCCTGCAGTCCACGGTGCACATCAGCTTGAAGTAGGATGGTGCACAGCCAGGTAACCAGAACGCCATTTGATAAGTAGTGCCACACCGGTCGCTCCAAAGTCCTGGTCGAGCAGCGCCCGCGCGGTAAGTGAGCTCAGTCGGCCACCGCGTGTAGATGGTCACCATCCGCCCGCCGGCTTTTATATGGTTATTTTATTTGCAGTTGATCTCGACGGAGGCCAGGCTCATCCCCGCCCCGCTGTCACAACCCAAGTCAGCCGCCGCACGACGGCGATCGCCAAAAAGGCTCGCGTGCCCGCATATTGGCGGCGGACAACTCCTGCAGTCCACGGTCCACATCAGCTTGAAGTAGGATGGGACACAGCCAGGTAACCAGCACGCCGTTGGAGAAGTAGTACCACACCGGTCGCTCCAAAGTCCCGGTCGAGCAGCGCCCGTGCGGTAAGTAAGCTCAGTCGGCCGCCGCGTGTAGATGGTCACCAGATCCGCCCGCCGGCTTTTATATGGTTATTTTATTTGCAGATGATCTCGATGGAGGCCAGGCACACCTCCGCCCCGCTGTCGCAACCCAAGTCAGCCGCCGCACGACGGCGATCGCCAAAAACGGTCGCTTTCTCGCATATAGGCGGCGGCCAACTCCTGCAGTCCACGGTGCACATCAGCTTGAAGTAGGATGGTGCACAGCCAGGTAACCAGAACGCCGTTGGATAAGTAGTGCCACACAGGTCGCTCCAAAGTCCTGATCGAGCAGCGCCCGCGCGGTAAGTGAGCTAAGTCGGCCGCGCGTGAAGATGGTCACCAGATATAGATATAGGATATAGGGTTATTTTATTTGCAGTTGAGCTCGACGGAGGCCAGGCACACCCCGCCCCGCTGTCCCAACCCAAGGCAGCCGCCGCACGACGGCGATCGCCAAAAACGGTCGCTTTCTCGCATATTGGCGGCGGCCAACTCCTGCAGTCCACGGTGCACATCAGCTTGAAGTAGGATGGTGCACAGCCAGGTAACCAGAACGCCATTTGATAAGTAGTGCCACACCGGTCGCTCCAAAGTCCTGGTCGAGCAGCGCCCGCGCGGTAAGTGAGCTCAGTCGGCCGCCGCGTGAAGATGGTCACCAGATCCGCGCGCCGGCTTTTGTATGGTTGTTTTATTTGCATTTGATCTCGATGGAGGTCAGGCACACCTACGCCCCGCTGTCGCAACCCAAGTCAGCCGCCGCACGACGGGGATCGCCAAAAACGCTCGAGTGCCCGCATATTGTCGGCGGACAACTCCTGCAGTCCACGGTCCACATCAGCTTGAAGTAATATGGTGCACAGCCAGGTAACCAGCACGCCGTTGGAGAAGTAGTACCAGACCGGTCGCTCTAAAGTCCCGGTCGAGCAGCGCCCGTGCGGTAAGTAAGCTCAAGCTGCCGCTTGTAGATGGTCACCAGATCCGCCCGCCGGCTTGTATATGGTTATTTTATTTGCATTTGATCTCGATGGAGGCCAGGCACACCTCCGCCCCGCTGTCGCAACCCAAGTCAGCCGCCGCACGACGGCGATCGCCAAAAACGGTCGCTTTCTCGCATATAGGCGGCGGACAACTCCTGCAGTCCACGGTCCACATCAGCTTGAAGTAAGATGGTGTGTGCACCATTTGCAGGTAACCAGCACGCCGTTGGAGAAGTAGTACCAGACCGGTCGCTCTAAAGTCCCGGTCGAACAGCGCCCGTGCGGTAAGTAAGCTCAGTCGGCCGCCGCGTGAAGATGGTCACCAGATCCGCCCGCCGGCTTTTATATGTTTATTTTATTTGCAGATGATCTCGACGGAGGCCAAGCACATCCCCGCCCCGCTTTCACAACCCAAGTCAGCCGCCGCACGACGGCGATCGCCAAAATGGCTCGCATGCCCGCATATTGTCGGCGGACAACTCCTGCAGTCCACGGTCCACATCAGCTTGAAGTAATATGGTGCACAGCCAGGTAACCAGCACGCCGTTGGAGAAGTAGTACCAGACCGGTCGCTCTAAAGTCCCGGTCGAGCAGCGCCCGTGCGGTAAGTAAGCTCAAGCTGCCGCTTGTAGATGGTCACCAGATCCGCCCGCCGGCTTGTATATGGTTATTTTATTTGCATTTGATCTCGATGGAGGCCAGGCACACCTCCGCCCCGCTGTCGCAACCCAAGTCAGCCGCCGCACGACGGCGATCGCCAAAAACGGTCGCTTTCTCGCATATTGGCGGCGGCCAACTCCTGCAGTCCACGGTGCACATCAGCTTGAAGTAGGATGGTGCACAGCCAGGTAACCAGAACGCCGTTGGATAAGTAGTGCCACACAAGTCGCTCCAAAGTCCTGATCGAGCAGCGCCCGCGCGGTAAGTGAGCTAAGTCGGCCGCGCGTGAAGATGGTCACCAGATCCGCCCGTCGGCTTTTATAGGGTTATTTTATTTGCAGTTGAACTCGACGGAGGCCAGGCACACCCCGCCCCGCTGTCCCAACCCAAGGCAGCCGCCGCACGACGGCGATCGCCAAAAACGGTCGCTTTCTCGCATATAGGCGGCGGCCAACTCCTGCAGTCCACGGTGCACATCAGCTTGAAGTAGGATGGTGCACAGCCAGGTAACCAGAACGCCATTTGATAAGTAGTGCCACACCGGTCGCTCCAAAGTCCTGGTCGAGCAGCGCCCGCGCGGTAAGTGAGCTCAGTCGGCCGCCGCGTGAAGATGGTCACCAGATCCGCGCGCCGGCTTTTGTATGGTTGTTTTATTTGCATTTGATCTCGACGGAGGCCAGGCACATCCCCGCCCCGCTGTCCCAACCCAAGTCAGCCGCCGCACGACGGCGATCGCCAAAAACGGTCGCTTTCTCGCATATTGGCGGCGGCCAACTCCTGCAGTCCACGGTGCACATCAGCTTGAAGTAGGATGGGACACAGCCAGGTAACCAGCACGCCGTTGGAGAAGTAGTACCACACCGGTCGCTCCAAAGTCCCGGTCGAGCAGCGCCCGTGCGGTAAGTAAGCTCATCGGCCGCCGCGTGTAGATGGTCACCAGATCCGCCCGCCGGCTTTTATATGGTTATTTTATTTGCATTTGATCTCGATGGAGGCCAGGCACACCTCCGCCCCGCTGTCGCAACCCAAGTCAGCCGCCGCACGACGGCGATCGCCAAAAACGGTCGCTTTCTCGCATATAGGCGGCGGCCAACTCCTGCAGTCCACGGTGCACATCAGCTTGAAGTAGGATGGTGCACAGCCAGGTAACCAGAACGCCGTTGGATAAGTAGTGCCACACAGGTCGCTCCAAAGTCCTGATCGAGCAGCGCCCGCGCGGTAAGTGAGCTAAGTCGGCCGCGCGTGAAGATGGTCACCAGATCCGCCCGTCGGGTTTTATAGGGTTAATTTATTTGCAGTTGAGCTCGACGGAGGCCAGGCACATCCCGCCCCGCTGTCCCAACCCAAGGCAGCCGCCGCACGACGGCGATCGCCAAAAACGGTCGCTTTCTCGCATATAGGCGGCGGCCAACTCCTGCAGTCCACGGTGCACATCAGCTTGAAGTAGGATGGTGCACAGTCAGGTAACCAGAACGCCATTTGATAAGTAGTGCCACACCGGTCGCTCCAAAGTCCTGGTCGAGCAGCGCCCGCGCGGTAAGTGAGCTCAGTCGGCCGCCGCGTGAAGATGGTCACCAGATCCGCGCGCCGGCTTTTGTATGGTTATTTTATTTGCATTTGATCTCGATGGAGGCCAGGCACACCTATGCCCCGCTGTCGCAACCCAAGTCAGCCGCCGCACGACGGGGATCGCCAAAAACGCTCGCGTGCCCGCATATTGGCGGCGGACAACTCCTGCAGTCCACGGTCCACATCAGCTTGAAGTAAGATGGTGCACAGCCAGGTAACCAGATCGCCGTTGGAGAAGTAGTACCAGACCGGTCGCTCCAAAGTACCGGTCGAACAGCGCCCGTGCGGTAAGTAAGCTCAGTCGGCCGCCGCGTGAAGATGGTCACCAGATCCGCCCGCCGGCTTTTATATGGTTATTTTATTTTGCAGTTGATCTCGACGGAGGCCAAGCACATCGATCTCGACGGCAGAAAAGCATGCCCGCATATGGGCGGACAACTCCTGAGTCTAGGTCCACATCCGCTTAGTCAGCCAGGTAACCAACCCAAGTCAGCCGCGGTCGAACAGCGCCGGCGGTAAGGATCGCCGCGTGAAGATGGTCACCAAATCCGCCCGCCGGCTTTTATATGGTTATTTTTTGAGATGTCTCGACGCAGGCCCGCATATTGGCGGCGGACAACTCCTGCAGTCCACGGTCCACATCAGCTTGAAGTAGGATGGTGCACAGCCAGGTAACCAGATCGCCGTTGGAGAAGTAGTACCAGACCGGTCGCTCTAAAGTCCCGGTCGAACAGCGCCCGTGCGGTAAGTAAGCTCAGTCGGCCGCCGCGTGAAGATGGTCACCAGATCCGCCCGCCGGCTTTTATATGGTTATTTTATTTGCAGATGATCTCGACGGAGGCCAAGCACATCCCCGCCCCGCTTTCACAACCCAAGTCAGCCGCCGCACGACGGCGATCGCCAAAAAGGCTCGCATGCCCGCATATTGGCGGCGGACAACTCCTGCAGTCTACGGTCCACATCAGCTTGAAGTGCACAGCCAGGTAACCAGCACGCCGTTGGAGAAGTAGCACCAGACCGGTCGCTCTAAAGTCCCGGTCGAACAGCGCCCGTGCGGTAAGTAAGCTCAGTCGGCCGCCGCGTGAAGATGGTCACCAGATCCGCCCGCCGGCTTTTATATGGTTATTTTATTTGCAGATGATCTCGACGGAGGCCAAGCACATCCCCGCCCCGCTTTCACAACCCAAGTCAGCCGCCGCACGACGGCGATCGCCAAAAATGGCTCGCATGCCCGCATATTGGCGGCGGACAACTCCTGCAGTCCACGGTCCACATCAGCTTGAAGTAGGATGGTGCACAGCCAGGTAACCAGCACGCCGTTGGAGAAGTAGTACCACACCGGTCGCTCCAAAGTCCCGGTCGAGCAGCGCCCGTGCGGTAAGTAAGCTCAGTCGGCCGCCGCGTGAAGATGGTCACCAGATCCGCCCGCCGGCTTTTATATGGTTATTTTATTTGCAGATGATCTCGACGGAGGCCAAGCACATCCCCGCCCCGCTTTCACAACCCAAGTCAGCCGCCGCACGACGGCGATCGTCAAAAAGGCTCGCATGCCCGCATATTGGCGGCGGACAGCTCCTGCAGTCCACGGTCCACATCAGCTTGAAGTAGGATGGTGCACAGCCAGGTAACCAGCACGCCGTTGGAAAAGTAGTACCACACCGGTCGCTCCAAAGTCCCGGTCGAGCAGCGCCCGTGCGGTAAGTAAGCTCAGTCGGCCGCCGCGTGAAGATGGTCACCAGATCCGCCCGCCGGCTTTTATATGGTTATTTTATTTGCATTTGATCTCGACGGAGGCCAAGCACATCCCCGCCCCGCTGTCACAACCCAAGTCAGCCGCCGCACGACGGCGATCGCCAAAAAGGCTCGCATGCCCGCATATTGGCGGCGGACAACTCCTGCAGTCCACGGTCCACATCAGCTTGAAGTAGGATGGGACACAGCCAGGGAACCAGCACGCCGTTGGAGAAGTAGTACCACACCGGTCGCTCCAAAGTCCCGGTCGAGCAGCGCCCGTGCGGTAAGTGAGCTCAGTCGGCCGCCGCGTGAAGATGGTCACCAGATCCGCCCGCCGGCTTTTATATGGTTATTTTAATTGCATTTGATCTCGATGGAGGCCACCTCCGCCCCGCTGTCGCAACCCAAGTCAGCCGCCGCACGACGGGGATCGCCAGAAACGCTCGCGTGCCCGCATATTGGCGGCGGACAACTCCTGCAGTCTACGGTCCACATCAGCTTGAAGTAGGATGGGACACAGCCAGGGAACCAGCACGCCGTTGGAGAAGTAGTACCACACCGGTCGCTCCAAAGTCCCGGTCGAGCAGCGCCCGTGCGGTAAGTGAGCTCAGTCGGCCGCCGCGTGAAGATGGTCACCAGATCCGCCCGCCGGCTTTTATATGGTTATTTTATTTGCAGTTGAGCTCGACGGAGGCCAGGCACACCCCGCCCCGCTTTCACAACCCAAGTCAGCCGCCGCACGACGGCGATCGCCAAAAAGGCTCGCATGCCCGCATATTGGCGGCGGACAACTCCTGCAGTCTACGGTCCACATCAGCTTGAAGTGCACAGCCAGGTAACCAGCACGCCGTTGGAGAAGTAGCACCAGACCGGTCGCTCTAAAGTCCCGGTCGAACAGCGCCCGTGCGGTAAGTAAGCTCAGTCGGCCACCGCGTGAAGATGGTCACCAGATCCGCCCGCCGGCTTTTATATGGTTATTTTATTTGCAGTTGATCTCGACGGAGGCCAGGCATAATCCCCGCCCCGCTGTCACAACCCAAGTCAGCCGCCGCACGACGGCGATCGTCAAAAAGGCTCGCATGCCCGCATATTGGCGGCGGACAACTCCTGCAGTCCACGGTCCACATCAGCTTGAAGTAGGATGGTGCACAGCCAGGTAACCAGCACGCCGTTGGAAAAGTAGTACCACACCGGTCGCTCCAAAGTCCCGGTCGAACAGCGCCCGTGCGGTAAGTAAGCTCAGTCGGCCGTCGCGTGAAGATGGTCACCAGATCCGCCCGCCGGCTTTTATATGGTTATTTTATTTGCAGATGATCTCGACGGAGGCCAGGCACATCCCCGCCCCGCTGTCACAACCCAAGTCAGCCGCCGCACGACGGCGATCGCCAAAAAGGCTCGCATGCCCGCATATTGGCGGCGGACAACTCCTGCAGTCTACGGTCCACATCAGCTTGAAGTAGGATGGTGCACAGCCAGGTAACCAGCACGCCGTTGGAGAAGTAGTACCACACAGGTCGCTCCAAAGTCCCGATCGAGCAGCGCCCGCGCGGTAAGTGAGCTCAGTCGGCCGCCGCGTGAAGATGGTCACCAGATCCGCCCGCCGGCTTTTATATGGTTATTTTATTTGCAGTTGAGCTCGACGGAGGCCAGGCACACCCCGCCCCGCTTTCACAACCCAAGTCAGCCGCCGCACGACGGCTATCGCCAAAAAGGCTCGCATGTCCGCATATTGGCGGCGGACAACTCCTGCAGTCTACGGTCCACATCAGCTTGAAGTGCACAGCCAGGTAACCAGCACGCCGTTGGAGAAGTAGCACCAGACCGGTCGCTCTAAAGTCTCGGTCGAACAGCGCCCGTGCGGTAAGTGAGCTCAGTCGGCCGCCGCGTGAAGATGGTCACCAGATCCGCCCGCCGGCTTTTATATGGTTATTTTATTTGCATTTGATCTCGATGGAGGCCAGGCCACCTCCGCCCCGCTGTCGCAACCCAAGTCAGCCGCCGCACGACGGCGATCGCCAAAAACGGTCGCTTTCTCGCATATTGGCGGCGGCCAACTCCTGCAGTCCACGGTGCACATCAGCTTAAAGTAGGATGGTGCACAGCCAGGTAACCAGCACGCCGTTGGATAAGTAGTACCACACAGGTCGCTCCAAAGTCCTGATCGAGCAGCGCCCGCGCGGTAAGTGAGCTAAGTCGGCCGCTCGTGAAGATGGTCACCAGATCCGCCCGTCGGCTTTTATAGGGTTATTTTATTTGCAGTTGAGCTCGACGGAGGCCAGGCACACCCCGCCCCGCTGTCCCAACCCAAGGCAGCCGCCGCACGACGGCGATCGCCAAAAACGGTCGCTTTCTCGCATATAGGCGGCGGCCAACTCCTGCAGTCCACGGTGCACATCAGCTTGAAGTAGGATGGTGCACAGTCAGGTAACCAGAACGCCATTTGATAAGTAGTGCCACACCGGTCTCTCCAAAGTCCTGGTCGAGCAGCGCCCGCGCGGTAAGTGAGCTCAGTCGGCCGCCGCGTGAAGATGGTCACCAGATCCGCGCGCCGGCTTTTGTATGGTTATTTTATTTGCATTTGATCTCGATGGAGGCCAGGCACACCTATGCCCCGCTGTCGCAACCCAAGTCAGCCGCCGCACGACGGGGATCGCCAAAAACGCTCGCGTGCCCGCATATTGGCGGCGGACAACTCCTGCAGTCCACGGTCCACATCAGCTTGAAGTAAGATGGTGCACAGCCAGGTAACCAGATCGCCGTTGGAGAAGTAGTACCAGACCGGTCGCTCTAAAGTCCCTGTCGAACAGCGCCCGTGCGGTAAGTAAGCTCAGTCGGCCGCCGCGTGAAGATGGTCACCAGATCCGCCCGCCGGCTTTTATATGGTTATTTTATTTGCAGATGATCTCGACGGAGCCCAAGCACATCCCCGCCCCGCTTTCACAACCCAAGTCAGCCGCCGCACGACGGCGATCGCCAAAAAGGCTCGCATGCCCGCATATTGGCGGCGGACAACTCCTGCAGTCTACGGTCCACATCAGCTTGAAGTGCACAGCCAGGTAACCAGCACGCCGTTGGAGAAGTAGTACCAGACCGGTCGCTCTAAAGTCCCGGTCGAACAGCGCCCGTGCGGTAAGTAAGCTCAGTCGGCCGCCGCGTGAAGATGGTCACCAGATCCGCCCGCCGGCTTTTATATGGTTATTTGAATTAGAAACAAAGCGAGATAAGTTTGTTTCAGATTGATCTTCGCTTTTAAAAAATAAAATTTATCGGAGGCATTTTGTGCTCTAATAAATAATAAAGAAGTTATAGAACATTTTGCTATGCCTTATACATATGTAGTTAATGTAGCCCCATAGGTGGCGACTTCGTTTTTTCGTTTTTTTTTTTCCCATAGGTGGCGACTCTATGTTTTTTTTTCTTTTTTTTTTAAAGGGAAAATGAGTACCGCACGACGGGCGATACGCTTTCTTGTTTTATTTGCAGATGATCTCGACGGAGGCCAAGCACATCCCCCCCCCCCTTACAAAAAACAAACCACCCCCCCCACAGGGGAAAAAAGGCTCGCATGCCCGCATATTGGCGGCGGACAACTCCTGCAGTCTACGGTCCACATCAGCATGAAGTAGGATGGTGCACAGCCAGGTAACCAGATCGCCGTTGGAGAAGTAGTACCAGACCGGTCGCTCTAAAGTCCCGGTCGAACAGCGCCCGTGCGGTAAGTAAGCTCAGTCGGCCGCCGCGTGAAGATGGTCACCAGATCCGCCCGCCGGCTTTTATATGGTTATTTTATTTGCAGATGATCTCGACGGAGGCCAAGCACATCCCCGCCCCGCTTTCACAACCCAAGTCAGCCGTCGCACGACGGCGATCGCCAAAAAGGCTCGCATGCCCGCATATTGGCGGCGGACAACTCCTGCAGTCTACGGTCCACATCAGCTTGAAGTGCACAGCCAGGTAACCAGCACGCCGTTGGAGAAGTAGCACCAGACCGGTCGCTCTAAAGTCCCGGTCGAACAGCGCCCGTGCGGTAAGTAAGCTCAGTCGGCCGCCGCGTGAAGATGGTCACCAGATCCGCCCGCCGGCTTTTATATGGTTATTTTATTTGCAGATGATCTCGACGGAGGCCAAGCACATCCCCGCCCCGCTTTCACAACCCAAGTCAGCCGCCGCACGACGGCGATCGCCAAAAAGGCTCGCATGCCCGCATATTGGCGGCGGACAACTCCTGCAGTCTACGGTCCACATCAGCATGAAGTAGGATGGTGCACAGCCAGGTAACCAGCACGCCGTTGGAGAAGTAGTACCACACCGGTCGCTCTAAAGTCCTGATCGAGCAGCGCCCGCGCGGTAAGTGAGCTAAGTCGGCCGCTCGTGAAGATGGTCACCAGATCCGCCCGTCGGCTTTTATAGGGTTATTTTATTTGCAGTTGAGCTCGACGGAGGCCAGGCACACCCCGCCCCGCTGTCCCAACCCAAGGCAGCCGCCGCACGACGGCGATCGCCAAAAAAGGTCGCTTTCTCGCATATTGGCGGCGGCCAACTCCTGCAGTCCACGGTGCACATCAGCTTAAAGTAGAATGGTGCACAGCCAGGTAACCAGCACGCCGTTGGATAAGTAGTGCCACACAGGTCGCTCCAAAGTCCTGATCGAGCAGCGCCCGCGCGGTAAGTGAGCTAAGTCGGCCGCTCGTGAAGATGGTCACCAGATCCGCCCGTCGGCTTTTATAGGGTTATTTTATTTGCAGTTGAGCTCGACGGAGGCCAGGCACACCCCGCCCCGCTGTCCCAACCCAAGGCAGCCGCCGCACGACGGCGATCGCCAAAAACGGTCGCTTTCTCGCATATTGGCGGCGGACAACTCCTGCAGTCTACGGTCCACATCAGCATGAAGTAGGATGGTGCACAGCCAGGTAACCAGCACGCCGTTGGAGAAGTAGTACCACACCGGTCGCTCTAAAGTCCCGGTCGAGCATCGCCCGTGCGGTAAGTGAGCTCAGTCGGCCGCCGCGTGAAGATGGTCACCAGATCCGCCCGCCGGCTTTTATATGGTTATTTTATTTGCAGTTGATCTCGACGGAGGCCAGGCACATCCCCGCCCCGCTGTCACAACCCAAGTCAGCCGCCGCACGACGGCGATCGCCAAAAAGGCTCACATGCCCGCATATTGGCGGCGGACAACTTGAAGTGCACAGCCAGGTAACCAGCACGCCGTTGGAGAAGTAGTACCACACCGGTCGCTCTAAAGTCCCGGTCGAGCATCGCCCGTGCGGTAAGTGAGCTCAGTCGGCCGCCGCGTGAAGATGGTCACCAGATCCGCCCGCCGGCTTTTATATGGTTATTTTATTTGCAGTTGATCTCGACGGAGGCCAGGCACATCCCCGCCCCGCTTTCACAACCCAAGTCAGCCGCCGCACGACGGCGATCGCCAAAAAGGCTCGCATGCCCGCATATTGGCGGCGGACAACTCCTGCAGTCTACGGTCCACATCAGCATGAAGTAGGATGGTGCACAGCCAGGTAACCAGCACGCCGTTGGAGAAGTAGTACCACACCGGTCGCTCTAAAGTCCCGGTCGAGCATCGCCCGTGCGGTAAGTGAGCTCAGTCGGCCGCCGCGTGAAGATGGTCACCAGATCCGCCCGCCGGCTTTTATATGGTTATTTTATTTGCAGTTGATCTCGACGGAGGCCAGGCACATCCCCGCCCCGCTGTCCCAACCCAAGTCAGCCGCCGCACGACGGGGATCGCCAAACCCGGTCGCTTGCACGCATATTGACGGCAGACAACTCCTGCAGTCCACGGTCCACATCAGCTTGAACTAGGATGGGGCACAGCCAGGTAACCAGCACGCCGTTGGAGAAGTAGTACCACACCGGTCGCTCCAAAGTCCCGGTCGAGCAGCGCCCGTGCGGTAAGTAAGCTCAGTCGGCCGCCGCGTGTAGATGGTCACCAGATCCGTCCGCTGGCTTTTATATGGTTATTTTATTTGCATTTGATCTCGACGGAGGCCAGGCACATCCCCGCCCCGCTGTCACAACCCAAGTCAGCCGCCGCACGACGGCGATCGCCAAAAAGGCTCGCATGCCCGCATATTGGCGGCGGACAACTCCTGCAGTTCACGGTCCACATCAGCTTGAAGTAGGATGGAGCACAGCCAGGTAACCAGCACGCCGTTGGAGAAGTAGTACCACACCGGTCGCTCTAAAGTCCCGGTCGAGCATCGCCCGTGCGGTAAGTAAGCTCAGTCGGCCACCGCGTGAAGATGGTCACCAGATCCGCCCGCCGGCTTTTATATGGTTATTTTATTTGCAGTTGATCTCGACGGAGGCCAGGCATAATCCCCGCTCCGCTGTCACAACCCAAGTCAGCCGCCGCACGATGGTGATCGCCAAAAAGGCTCGCATGCCCGCATATTGGCGGCGGACAACTCCTGCAGTCCATGGTCCACATCAGCTTGAAGTAGGATGAGGCACAGCCAGGTAACCAGCACGCCGTTGGAGAAGTAGTACCACACCGGTCGCTCCAAAGTCCACACCGGTCGCTCCAAAGTCCCGGTCGAGCAGCGCCCGTGCGGTAAGTAAGCTCAGTCGGCCACCGCGTGTAGATGGTCACCATCCGCCCGCCGGCTTTTATATGGTTATTTTATTTGCAGTTGATCTCGACGGAGGCCAGGCATAATCCCCGCTCCGCTGTCACAACCCAAGTCAGCCGCCGCACGACGGCGATCGTCAAAAAAGGCTCGCATGCCCGCATATTGGCGGCGGACAACTCCTGCAGTCCACGGTCCACATCAGCTTGAAGTAGGATGGTGCACAGCCAGGTAACCAGCACGCCGTTGGAGAAGTAGTACCACACCGGTCGCTCCAAAGTCCACACCGGTCGCTCCAAAGTCCCGGTCGAGCAGCGCCCGTGCGGTAAGTAAGCTCAGTCGGCCGCCGCGTGTAGATGGTCACCAGATCCGTCCGCTGGCTTTTAAATGGTTATTTTATTTGCATTTGATCTCGACGGAGGCCAGGCACATCCCCGCCCCGCTGTCACAACCCAAGTCAGCCGCCGCACGACGGCGATCGTCAAAAAGGCTCGCATGCCCGCATATTGGCGGCGGACAACTCCTGCAGTCCACGGTCCACATCAGCTTGAAGTAGGATGGGGCACAGCCAGGTAACCAGCACGCCGTTGGAGAAGTAGTACCACACCGGTCGCTCCAAAGTCCCGGTCGAGCAGCGCCCGTGCGGTAAGTAAGCTCAGTCCGCCGCCGCGTGTAGATGGTCACCATCCGCCCGCCGGCTTTTATATGGTTATTTTATTTGCAGTTGATCTCGACGGAGGCCAGGCACATCCCCGCCCCGCTGTCACAACCCAAGTCAGCCGCCGCACGACGGCGATCGTCAAAAAGGCTCGCATGCCCGCATATTGGCGGCGGACAACTCCTGCAGTTCACGGTCCACATCAGCTTGAAGTAGGATGGAGCACAGCCAGGTAACCAGCACGCCGTTGGAGAAGTAGTACCACACCGGTCGCTCTAAAGTCCCGGTCGAGCATCGCCCGTGCGGTAAGTAAGCTCAGTCGGCCACCGCGTGAAGATGGTCACCAGATCCGCCCGCCGGCTTTTATATGGTTATTTTATTTGCAGTTGATCTCGACGGAGGCCAGGCATAATCCCCGCTCCGCTGTCACAACCCAAGTCAGCCGCCGCACGATGGTGATCGCCAAAAAGGCTCGCATGCCCGCATATTGGCGGCGGACAACTCCTGCAGTCCATGGTCCACATCAGCTTGAAGTAGGATGAGGCACAGCCAGGTAACCAGCACGTCGTTGGAGAAGTAGTACCACACCGGTCGCTCCAAAGTCCACACCGGTCGCTCCAAAGTCCCGGTCGAGCAGCGCCCGTGCGGTAAGTAAGCTCAGTCGGCCACCGCGTGTAGATGGTCACCATCCGCCCGCCGGCTTTTATATGGTTATTTTATTTGCAGTTGATCTCGACGGAGGCCAGGCATAATCCCCGCTCCGCTGTCACAACCCAAGTCAGCCGCCGCACGACGGCGATCGTCAAAAAGGCTCGCATGCCCGCATATTGGCGGCGGACAACTCCTGCAGTCCACGGTCCACATCAGCTTGAAGTAGGATGGTGCACAGCCAGGTAACCAGCACGCCGTTGGAGAAGTAGTACCACACCGGTCGCTCCAAAGTCCACACCGGTCGCTCCAAAGTCCCGGTCGAGCAGCGCCCGTGCGGTAAGTAAGCTCAGTCGGCCGCCGCGTGTAGATGGTCACCAGATCCGTCCGCTGGCTTTTAAATGGTTATTTTATTTGCATTTGATCTCGACGGAGGCCAGGCACATCCCCGCCCCGCTGTCACAACCCAAGTCAGCCGCCGCACGACGGCGATCGTCAAAAAGGCTCGCATGCCCGCATATTGGCGGCGGACAACTCCTGCAGTCCACGGTCCACATCAGCTTGAAGTAGGATGGTGCACAGCCAGGTAACCAGCACGCCGTTGGAGAAGTAGTACCACACCGGTCGCTCCAAAGTCCCGGTCGAGCAGCGCCCGTGCGGTAAGTAAGCTCAGTCCGCCGCCGCGTGTAGATGGTCACCATCCGCCCGCCGGCTTTTATATGGTTATTTTATTTGCAGTTGATCTCGACGGAGGCCAGGCACATCCCCGCCCCGCTGTCACAACCCAAGTCAGCCGCCGCACGACGGCGATCGTCAAAAAGGCTCGCATGCCCGCATATTGGCGGCGGACAACTCCTGCAGTCCACGGTCCACATCAGCTTGAAGTAGGATGGTGCACAGCCAGGTAACCAGCACGCCGTTGGAAAAGTAGTACCACACCGGTCGCTCCAAAGTCCCGGTCGAGCAGCGCCCGTGCGGTTAGTAAGCTCAGTCGGCCGCCGCGTGTAGATGGTCACCAGATCCGCCCGCCGGCTTTTATATTGTTATTTTATTTGCAGTTGATCTCGACGGAGGCCAGGCATAATCCCCGCCCCGCTGTCACAACCCAAGTCAGCCGCCGCACGATGGTGATCGCCAAAAAGGCTCGCATGCCCGCATATTGGCGGCGGACAACTCCTGCAGTCCACGGTCCACATCAGCTTGAAGTAGGATGGGGCACAGCCAGGTAACCAGCACGCCGTTGGAGAAGTAGTACCACACCGGTCGCTCCAAAGTCCCGGTCGAGCAGCGCCCGTGCGGTAAGTAAGCTCAGTCCGCCGCCGCGTGTAGATGGTCACCATCCGCCCGCCGGCTTTTATATGGTTATTTTATTTGCAGTTGATCTCGACGGAGGCCAGGCTCATCCCCGCCCCGCTGTCACAACCCAAGTCAGCCGCCGCACGACGGCGATCGCCAAAAAGGCTCGCATGCCCGCATATTGGCGGCGGACAACTCCTGCAGTCCACGGTCCACATCAGCTTGAAGTAGGATGGGGCACAGCCAGGTAACCAGCACGCCGTTGGAGAAGTAGTACCACACCGGTCGCTCCAAAGTCCCGGTCGAGCAGCGCCCGTGCGGTAAGTAAGCTCAGTCCGCCGCCGCGTGTAGATGGTCACCATCCGCCCGCCGGCTTTTATATGGTTATTTTATTTGCAGTTGATCTCGACGGAGGCCAGGCTCATCCCCGCCCCGCTGTCACAACCCAAGTCAGCCGCCGCACGACGGCGATCGCCAAAAAGGCTCGCATGCCCGCATATTGGCGGAGGACAACTCCTGCAGTCCACGGTCCACATCAGCTTGAAGTAGGATGGTGCACAGCCAGGTAACCAGCACGCCGTTGGAAAAGTAGTACCACACCGGTCGCTCCAAAGTCCCGGTCGAGCAGCGCCCGTGCGGTTAGTAGGCTCAGTCGGCCGCCGCGTGTAGATGGTCACCATCCGCCCGCCGGCTTTTATATGGTTATTTTATTTGCAGTTGATCTCGACGGAGGCCAGGCTCATCCCCGCCCCGCTGTCACAACCCAAGTCAGCCGCCGCACGACGGCGATCGCCAAAAAGGCTCGCATGCCCGCATATTGGCGGCGGACAACTCCTGCAGTCCACAGTCCACATCAGCTTGAAGTAGGATGGGGCACAGCCAGGTAACCAGCACGCCGTTGGAGAAGTAGTACCACACCGGTCGCTCTAAAGTCCCGGTCGAGCATCGCCCGTGCGATAATCCCCGCCCCGCTGTCACAACCCAAGTCAGCCGCCGCACGATGGTGATCGCCAAAAAGGCTCGCATGCCCGCATATTGGCGGCGGACAACTCCTGCAGTCCATGGTCCACATCAGCTTGAAGTAGGATGAGGCACAGCCAGGTAACCAGCACGCCGTTGGAGAAGTAGTACCACACCGGTCGCTCCAAAGTCCCGGTCGAGCAGCGCCCGTGCGGTAAGTAAGCTCAGTCCGCCGCCGCGTGTAGATGGTCACCATCCGCCCGCCGGCTTTTATATGGTTATTTTATTTGCAGTTGATCTCGACGGAGGCCAGGCTCATCCCCGCCCCGCTGTCACAACCCAAGTCAGCCGCCGCACGACGGCGATCGCCAAAAAGGCTCGCATGCCCGCATATTGGCGGCGGACAACTCCTGCAGTCCATGGTCCACATCAGCTTGAAGTAGGATGAGGCACAGCCAGGTAACCAGCACGCCGTTGGAGAAGTAGTACCACACCGGTCGCTCCAAAGTCCACACCGGTCGCTCCAAAGTCCCGGTCGAGCAGCGCCCGTGCGGTAAGTAAGCTCAGTCGGCCGCCGCGTGTAGATGGTCACCAGATCCGTCCGCTGGCTTTTATATGGTTATTTTATTTGCATTTGATCTCGACGGAGGCCAGGCACATCCCCGCCCCGCTGTCACAACCCAAGTCAGCCGCCGCACGACGGCGATCGTCAAAAAGGTGTAAGGGCGGTTAAAATTTGAAAGAGTCAAAATTCATGTTTTTCGATACTTCGTGGAGTTACCCAATCTGGCATCCCAGCAACATGTGTCTAGAATAAACACTTAACATTTCCTAAAGCGAGATCACTGTAAAACGCAACACTGTGGATGTTGTCTAGGATAACTAATTACCATTCCCTAACGCGAGAAATGCAACTCTGCAACTTTCAAAAGCTTGCTGCCACGTTTTCCGGTGTTGAACCGGTCTCTTGTTGTGAAAATCTGAAAGCGTGCAGACGTGAATCTCAAGTAATTGTGCCAGGCGAGCAAATTTAAAACCGCGTGTGAGTCGCATATAGTCGACGACCGTGCTGCAAGTCCCGCCACAGCCGGAGACCACCGATTCAGCAAGAGACGAGTGATATTTCTGTGTTTTTATAAATTTTGGTATGTAAAACGTGCCAAATGTTAAGTGACCGCATTCTAAAACGAAGTAGCCCTCAGGTACAGGCTGCTCCCGTCGTGAACCAGACACGGGAGAGCTCTTTGGAGCCTGCAGCGAGTCACGTGCGCTACGCAACGTACCTGCAACTCCGCTGCGCAATAATTCTGCCACCACCCACGTGCGGAGCACCCCAAATACAGCTGCCCCTGAGAAATCTGACTAGAAGACCCAGTTTCCAGCAGCGCAGATACCCTTTGGTGGAGAAGTACCTGCGGCCGCACACGGACTTACGCCGGAGCGGCCAAGAAGACGAACATAACCGCATTCCACGTGCGGATCGAGCTTCTACCAGCGCCGACGGCCTCCGCACCCACGTGCGGATAGAATACCTGCAAGCGACATCCGTGCCTTACGGCTGCCGTAATCCACTTGCGGATCAATCGTCGCACCTACGGCCACCGCATTCCACGTGCGGATTGAAAACCTGCAAGTCGTGCCGGTCTGCCTGTGCACCATCGAATCCTGCTGCTGCAGGTGGATTCCATTCAAGGATCAGTCTACGGCTGCCTACATCCACGTGCGGATCTGCATATGGACACGCGCGTATCATATCTCTAAGCGGCTAGGAAAGCAGAATTTAGGAAATGCAAATCGACGTATAAAAACAGCAAGACATACGGAACGCATAAACCAGCACCGATAAGCAGAGAGTGTCCGGCATGTGGTTGAACGAATTACGTGCCTCAGTTTAGTTATTAGCTTTGTCCATTTTTCTTAAATACCCTGATGCCTTCTGCAGTCAGTTAAAGTAGCTGTAAATTCATTTTTCTCTTTTTAATCGTAAAGCTTAATTCATATTCTGTTGCCAATTGGGAGTCATGTAGGGAACATACGTATATAATGTAATCTCGTTAACTGCCTCAGCCAACAACACCTCCAGCCACGTCATCAGGCCTGCTGACTTTCTGGGAGCCTATTTAAGTACGGCATAGCCGCTTATCGTTGACCATTATTACATATGAATTTCCCGAGATGCTCCATAACCGCCTAGATATTATTAAAGTTAAATATTAAAATTAAATTAATTAATACTTGAACCTTTTCTATTCTTAAACGGCATTAAGCTCGACAAGTTTAAATCTCTTTTTCACTAGATAGTAGAGTAAACATTTATTAAATTCAGAAATTCAATGAAGTCCTAATTATTAAGTTTTGTAATCAATTAAAGTTTTGCTATTAAATAAGAAAATGCCGAAAATACATTAAAATGGAGATAACAACAATGAATTAGAATGCCTAATTAACTTAAATAAGGACACCTGAGGGAGGATCGGTTTCAACAAATGGGGAAATTATTAAATATTGTCTAAATTTCCAGGAGGGCGGGTATAGAAAGGAGGAAACCACCAACTTATTCTTCCTAAGCCTGCTGAGCTGCTTTTACTACTAAACTACATCTAATACATCCCTTTCCGCTCCTTTTCTTTCTGTCTACACATTGGTTATGTGACGACTGCGATCGAGAGTCAAAGACCCACCCCAGCCCTGAACCTAGTCGGCAAGTTAGTTAGACAGAAAAGACTCTCGGGCGTAGATAAACAGTCGTGTTCGTTACATACTAATTGGCGCCCAACGTGGGGCCCGAAAGGATCTGTTTTCCGAAGGTTTTTTTTTAAGGGTAAACTCTTTTCTATAAAAAGTCTGACACCCAATTTTCCGAATAGCTCCACGAACACCTTCCCCTTCCCAGTATAGATGCCCACCAAAAGCCTTAATAATTAGTTTAAATAGTTTATGATTTTCATGTGCAAGGATTTGCTGGATTTGTCCGAATTGAGTCGAACCAGACCGGTCATAATATCATAAAATTTTAGGGTGACGCGATGTCAAACTAAAGTATTTTATAAATCAACAGGTTAGCTTCTAGTAAGGAATGATAGTGCTGGATTATTTCAATTCTATACCGACTAGAACTTCCAATTGATAACGGGTATATTCGTATAGTTGAAATCGAGATTGTTTGATATTGTATTATTGCAGTTCACTCCTCTTTCAACCAGGCGAATATTTTCATTATAATTGAGAGTAGATTCTGTATCATAAGTAGGAAAAAGTAAACTCAGCGAGCTTGATTAATTGTTGAAAACCGTATCCGAACTCAGGTCAAGCCTTGATTATCTTAAAAATATTTCTGACATCTTTAGAAAAATTATATAACAAAAATGCCTACTGCAAGGAGTAACGAAAACCTTGCAGTTATTAATCATATTTGTACCATTTGTAACGAAACTGTAACTAGCGAAGTTCCGTTCATTGATACCCCATGCCGACACAGATTCCACCGGGAATGTATTTCTCAGTGGATGCAAACCAACGAAACTTGCCCTAACTGTCGGCGAGCCTGTAGTTTAGCGGAGCTCAATATGGCAACCTCGACCAATAGCTTGAGCATTGCACACGAGTTGCCTCCACCAGCGTCGAATCCTAGTAGTGCCAACAACACCACGGGCGCTATTCCCCGAACTAGACCGAATACCAGAAGTAGTCACATTCGCGATAATTCTGGATCATCCAACGCAAGATCAGTGCCACCCGGACGCAGCGCAAGAAGGATTCCATCAAACGCAACCCAGCGCACTCAGGCCTCTGCAGTTTCTCGTTTACCACGCGCTTCGACAGGAAGTGTGTCAAATAACACAGCTACAGTATCCGAACAACGAGTTCACAGCCTAATTAGCGAATCTCTAAATCATTTCCAAGAGACAGTCGCTGCTTCAATTACCGAACAGATTGCAGTAGCTTTCAGAAACTTAAATTTCCTGTCCCAGAGTCCGGTTACTAGACATGAGGAAGCCCAACTTGAATGGGATAACGTTCTTCCGGATCCCCAGAATTCCTTCAGATCGGGATTTCATGAGAATTCCACAAATAGAGTAGGTCGGCCCGATAAAATTTCATCCCTGATTGCGAACTGGCATCTTATATTTAGCGGATCTCAAGGAGACATGCCTGTGGAAGATTTTATTTACCTGGTAAATTGTTTAACTTCTCGTTGCTTAGACGGAGACTTTGACCTTCTATACCAATTCGCCTATCTGTTGTTCTCAGGAGCAGCATTGATATTCTATTGGCGATCTCATCGTAATTACACCGATAGAAGTTGGCTTACGCTTTGCACCAGACTCACGGAAAGATATCAGCATCAACGTACGGATGAAGACATCAAAGATATAATTAGGCGACGAAAGCAGAAACCAAATGAAAACTTCGACGAATTTTTGGACGCGATGTTGGCCATAGCCGATACCCTACGCATTCGATTGTCCGATTCAGATTTAGTGGATGCGGTCAAAAGAAATTTAAAACCCGAGCTAAGACACGAACTTTTGCATGTACCAATCACCAGTTTAGCAGCTTTACGTAGCGAATGTCATAAACACGAAGAATTCTACTGGCACATTACCAACAAATTCTCGTCGAGAACCCCAAACCCCAAACGTTTTGTTCAAGAAGTAATGTACGAAGATGACACCCACATTGATCAAGAAGAAGAACAAGAAATCGAAGTGAACGCCCTTCGTTCTACAAAATGCTGGAATTGCGACGGCTCTGGTCATCGCTACCATGATTGCTTAAAACCTCGTCGTGTGTTTTGTTACGGATGTGGAAAACTGGATACGTATAAGTCCAGCTGTGCGGATTGTAAATCGACGTCGGAAAACTCCAACCGGGATGTCCGAAGCCGTCCGACACCAGACGTCCGTCATTAAATCACGAATCGGATAAAGGGAGTATTAACTCGGAGTCAAGCCACGGATTTGATATTCCAATCCCATCAGACACCCTTTTGAATCGACATACTATGCCCTTTCACCAGCGATTACAACAATATGAAAAACGCCGAGCGGAAATCTTTCGAGCCGAGGCTGAACTCAGTCCGAAACGCCGGTCCACTAATCGTTTGCGACAATATTGGTCACAAAAACACTGCTTAAGTCAGGCTTTAATTTCATCCCTTGTTCATAAAGGAGATGACATTCGACCATTTACCTATATTACTCTGTTGAACGACCGCTTTTTGGCTTTGTTAGATAGTGGCGCGAATAAAAGTGTCATAGGCGGTAAGCTAGCCCTAAGAATTCTGGAACAAGGGATAGCTTTCACCAAATCAACAGCAAACGTTAAAACAGCGGATGGTCGAAAACAGGCCATTTCAGGCATAATATCCTTACCAATAGAATATAATTCAATTAAAGTTCATTTTCAATTTCTTATTGTAGAAGCAATTACTCAGGATATAATTTGTGGCATAGACTTTTGGAAGACATTTAATATTTCATTAAGTTTTCAGGTCAACGAGCTCTCAACAGAATCAAAGGACTTTCCTCAACTTCAACTTACTGCTGCACAGCAACGTCAATTACTAGCTGTAACGGATTTGTTTCCCTCGTTTGAGCGTGATGGTTTGGGAAAGACGACCTTAATTGAACACACGATCGACACCGGAGATGCGAAACCTATTAAACAAAGGTTCTACCCCATATCACCAGCAAAGGAGAAGCGCTTATGTGTAGAAGTCGATCGGATGCTGAGCCTAGGCGTCATTGAAGAAGCTCCAAGTTCGGCTTGGTCATCGCCAGCTGTACTAATCGTCAAACCAGGCAAGGATCGGTTCTGCCTAGACTCACGTAAGGTGAACGAAGTAACGAAAAAGGATGCGTATCCCATGCCGAGCCTTGATGGTCTGCTCAGTAGATTGCCACCAGTACATTGCATCTCTAAAATCGATCTCAAAGATGCATTTTGGCAGATCTGCCTCGATGCCTCTTCCAAAGCAAAGACGGCGTTTACAATTCCGAATAGACCTCTCTATCAATTCACGCGGATGCCTTTTGGCCTCTGTAATTCCCCGCACACGATGTGTCGACTCATGGACCAAGTAGTGCCTTACACAATGAAGGATCACGTGTTTGTTTATTTAGATGACCTGTTGGTCATGTCATCTACCTTCGAGGAACACTTAAGCCATTTACTTGAAGTAGCCAAACGCTTACGACAGGCTGGCTTGACTATCAACGTTCGAAAAAGCCAGTTTGGTTTAAAAAAGGTAGAATATCTCGGTCATATAGTAGGCGAAGGAACTCTACAAGTCAATCCAGAGAAGGTACGAGCCGTAGCAGAGTTCTCAAGACCCCAAACAAAGCGTCAACTACGTCGCTTCCTAGGAATGACTGGCTGGTACCAAAGATTTATTCCGAACTACTCAGCCGTGACTTCTACACTCTCTGACCGATTGAAAGGAAAAATTTTCGAATGGAATGAAGCTGCTCAAGAGTCTTTTGAGGAGATAAAAGCAAAACTGTGTTCAGCACCCTTTCTTCAACATCCTAACTACGATCGACCATTCATAGTCCAATGCGACGCATCTTCATACGGTATCGGTGCGGTACTGGCTCAGTCAGATGAAGAAGGAAATGAGCTGCCGATAGCCTATATGTCAAAGAAACTGAACCATGCTCAGAGGAACTACTCGGTGACCGAGTTAGAATGTTTGGCAGTGGTATTAGCGATAAAGAAATTCCGCATGTACATCGATGGACACCCGTTTAAAATAGTCACGGATCACGCCAGCCTCAAGTGGTTAATGAACCAAAAGGATCTTAGCGGACGACTGGCGCGACGGGCCATTAAGTTACAGTGTTTCAATTTTTGTATAGAACATAGAAAAGGATCGCAAAATATAGTTGCGGATGCACTGTCACGAGCACACGAAGAAGAAGCCGCTATCTCCGCTCTAGAGATCGAAAACCTTCCCGAAATTGATTTAGACTCGCCAGCCTTCATGGACAAAGAATACTTGGAGCTCAAGGGCAAGTTTGCAAAAGCTGCCCTTCCGGATTATCAAGTTATAGACAAGTTTTTATATCATCGCCCCAGGTTTCCAACGTCGGAGGAGGGAGACATCGAAGCAGAGTGGAAATTATTTGTTCCCGTTCAACTTCGAGAATCCGTTTTAAAGTCCGCCCACTGTCAACCAGTAGCAGCGCATGGTGGTGTTGCTAAAACATTGGAACATATCCGAAGGTATTTATTCTGGCCACGTATGGTAGTAGACGTGCGAGATTTTGTAGGAAAATGCGAACTGTGTCTGACTTCAAAACATCCCACTAGAATCTTGAAACCACCGATGGGATCTCCTGTTATCACTCATAGACCCTTTCAAAGACTTTATGTTGACTTCATAGGACCCTTTCCGCGCTCGAAACAAGGAAACATCGGAATCTTCATCATCCTAGATCATTTTTCTAAATTTACCTTTCTCAAGCCAGTGAAGAAGTTCACTTCAAAGGTTGTTATCCAGTATCTGAGAGATGATGTTTTCAATTGTGTTGGAGTACCGGAAACCTTGATAAGCGACAATGGCACTCAATTTAAAAGCCACGAGTTCGTTTCATTTTTATCTTCGTATGGAGTCTCTCATATGTTTACTGGAGTATATTCACCACAAAGCAATTCCGCCGAACGTGTCAACCGATCTATAAATGCAGCGCTACGTACCTATATCCGATCAGATCAACGCGACTGGGACCACTACATCAGCAGTATAAACTGTTCCTTGCGGAATAGTATTCATCAATCGATAGGCCAGTCACCATATATGGTAGTGTTCGGTCAACACATGATCACCAGTGGAAAGGATTACCAGGTTCTTAGGAACCTTGGCTTACTTGAAGATAATACAGCCCAGCTAAGTCGTCACGATAAGTTCGATAAGATTCGTTCAAATATCCACCGACACATGGAGAAGACTTACGATCAGAACAAGTGAGTATACGACCTCCGCACCAGACCACGTTTCTTTCAAGTAGGACAGTTGGTAATAAAACGAAACTTTTCACTAAGCAAAAGGTCTGAAAACTTCAATGCCAAATTGGCACACGTAGGAGACAAGGCAATAATAAAACAACGGATAGGAAATTCTTAATATTTACTGGAGGACCTAAACGGAAGAGAACTCGGCACATTTCACGCAAAGGACATTTGGGAATGCAGAACCTAACCACCCTTTTTTCAGTTTTAAACTCGAGCCAATAGACTGCGTTTAAATCTGATGGTGTAAGGGCGGTTAAAATTTGAAAGAGTCAAAATTCATATTTTTCGATACTTCGTGGAGTTACCCAATCTGGCATCCCAGCAACATGTGTCTAGAATAAACACTTAACATTTCCTAAAGCGAGATCACTGTAAAACGCAACACTGTGGATGTTGTCTAGGATAACTAATTACCATTCCCTAACGCGAGAAATGCAACTCTGCAACTTTCAAAAGCTTGCTGCCACGTTTTCCGGTGTTGAACCGGTCTCTTGTTGTGAAAATCTGAAAGCGTGCAGACGTGAATCTCAAGTAATTGTGCCAGGCGAGCAAATTTAAAACCGCGTGTGAGTCGCATATAGTCGACGACCGTGCTGCAAGTCCCGCCACAGCCGGAGACCACCGATTCAGCAAGAGACGAGTGATATTTCTGTGTTTTTATAAATTTTGGTATGTAAAACGTGCCAAATGTTAAGTGATCGCATTCTAAAACGAAGTAGCCCTCAGGTACAGGCTGCTCCCGTCGTGAACCAGACACGGGAGAGCTCTTTGGAGCCTGCAGCGAGTCACGTGCGCTACGCAACGTACCTGCAACTCCGCTGCGCAATAATTCTGCCACCACCCACGTGCGGAGCACCCCAAATACAGCTGCCCCTGAGAAATCTGACTAGAAGACCCAGTTTCCAGCAGCGCAGATACCCTTTGGTGGAGAAGTACCTGCGGCCGCACACGGACTTACGCCGGAGCGGCCAAGAAGACGAACATAACCGCATTCCACGTGCGGATCGAGCTTCTACCAGCGCCGACGGCCTCCGCACCCACGTGCGGATAGAATACCTGCAAGCGACATCCGTGCCTTACGGCTGCCGCAATCCACTTGCGGATCAATCGTCGCACCTACGGCCACCGCATTCCACGTGCGGATTGAAAACCTGCAAGTCGTGCCGGTCTGCCTGTGCACCGTCGAATCCTGCTGCTGCAGGTGGATTCCATTCAAGGATCAGTCTACGGCTGCCTACATCCACGTGCGGATCTGCATATGGACACGCGCGTATCATATCTCTAAGCGGCTAGGAAAGCAGAATTAAGGAAATGCAAATCGACGTATAAAAACAGCAAGACATACGGAACGCATAAACCAGCACCGATAAGCAGAGAGTGTCCGGCATGTGGTTGAACGAATTACGTGCCTCAGTTTAGTTATTAGCTTTGTCCATTTTTCTTAAATACCCTGATGCCTTCTGCAGTCAGTTAAAGTAGCTGTAAATTCATTTTTCTCTTTTTAATCGTAAAGCTTAATTCATATTCTGTTGCCAATTGGGAGTCATGTAGGGAACATACGTATATAATGTAATCTCGTTAACTGCCTCAGCCAACAACACCTCCAGCCACGTCATCAGGCCTGCTGACTTTCTGGGAGCCTATTTAAGTACGGCATAGCCGCTTATCGTTGACCATTATTACATATGAATTTCCCGAGATGCTCCATAACCGCCTAGATATTATTAAAGTTAAATATTAAAATTAAATTAATTAATACTTGAACCTTTTCTATTCTTAAACGGCATTAAGCTCGACAAGTTTAAATCTCTTTTTCACTAGATAGTAGAGTAAACATTTATTAAATTCAGAAATTCAATGAAGTCCTAATTATTAAGTTTTGTAATCAATTAAAGTTTTGCTATTAAATAAGAAAATTGCGAAAATACATTAAAATGGAGATAACAACAATGAATTAGAATGCCTAATTAACTTAAATAAGGACACCTGAGGGAGGATCGGTTTCAACAAATGGGGAAATTATTAAATATTGTCTAAATTTCCAGGAGGGCGGGTATAGAAAGGAGGAAACCACCAACTTATTCTTCCTAAGCCTGCTGAGCTGCTTTTACTACTAAACTACATCTAATACATCCCTTTCCGCTCCTTTTCTTTCTGTCTACACATTGGTTATGTGACGACTGCGATCGAGAGTCAAAGACCCACCCCAGCCCTGAACCTAGTCGGCAAGTTAGTTAGACAGAAAAGACTCTCGGGCGTAGATAAACAGTCGTGTTCGTTACAAAGGCTCGCATGCCCGCATATTGGCGGCGGACAACTCCTGCAGTCCACGGTCCACATCAGCTTGAAGTAGGATGGGGCACAGCCAGGTAACCAGCACGCCGTTGGAGAAGTAGTACCACACCGGTCGCTCCTAAGTCCCGGTCGAGCAGCGCCCGTGCGGTAAGTAAGCTCAGTCCGCCGCCGCGTGTAGATGGTCACCATCCGCCCGCCGGCTTTTATATGGTTATTTTATTTGCAGTTGATCTCGACGGAGGCCAGGCTCATCCCCGCCCCGCTGTCACAACCCAAGTCAGCCGCCGCACGACGGCGATCGCCAAAAACGCTCGCGTGCCCGCATATTGGCGGAGGACAACTCCTGCAGTCCACGGTCCACATAAGCTTGAAGTAGGATGGTGCACAGCCAGGTAACCAGCACGCCGTTGGAAAAGTAGTACCACACAGGTCGCTCCAAAGTCCCGGTCGAGCAGCGCCCGTGCGGTTAGTAGGCTCAGTCGGCCGCCGCGTGTAGATGGTCACCATCCGCCCGCCGGCTTTTATATGGTTATTTTATTTGCAGTTGATCTCGACGGAGGCCAGGCTCATCCCCGCCCCGCTGTCACAACCCAAGTCAGCCGCCGCACGACGGCGATCGCCAAAAAGGCTCGCATGCCCGCATATTGGCAGCGGACAACTCCTGCAGTCCATGGTCCACATCAGCTTGAAGTAGGATGAGGCACAGCCAGGTAACCAGCACGCCGTTGGAGAAGTAGTACCACACCGGTCGCTCCAAAGTCCACACCGGTCGCTCCAAAGTCCCGGTCGAGCAGCGCCCGTGCGGTAAGTAAGCTCAGTCGGCCGCCGCGTGTAGATGGTCACCAGATCCGTCCGCTGGCTTTTATATGGTTATTTTATTTGCATTTGATCTCGACGGAGGCCAGGCACATCCCCGCCCCGCTGTCACAACCCAAGTCAGCCGCCGCACGACGGCGATCGTCAAAAAGGCTCGCATGCCCGCATATTGGCGGCGGACAACTCCTGCAGTCCACGGTCCACATCAGCTTGAAGTAGGATGGGGCACAGCCAGGTAACCAGCACGCCGTTGGAGAAGTAGTACCACACCGGTCGCTCCTAAGTCCCGGTCGAGCAGCGCCCGTGCGGTAAGTAAGCTCAGTCCGCCGCCGCGTGTAGATGGTCACCATCCGCCCGCCGGCTTTTATATGGTTATTTTATTTGCAGTTGATCTCGACGGAGGCCAGGCACATCCCCGCCCCGCTGTCACAACCCAAGTCAGCCGCCGCACGACAGCGATCGTCAAAAAGGCTCGCATGCCCGCATATTGGCGGCGGACAACTCCTGCAGTCCACGGTCCACATCAGCTTGAAGTAGGATGGGGCACAGCCAGGTAACCAGCACGCCGTTGGAGAAGTAGTACCACACCGGTCGCTCCTAAGTCCCGGTCGAGCATCGCCCGTGCGATAATCCCCGCCCCGCTGTCACAACCCAAGTCAGCCGCCGCACGATGGTGATCGCCAAAAGGCTCGCATGCCCGCATATTGGCGGCGGACAACTCCTGCAGTCCACGGTCCACATCAGCTTGAAGTAGGATGGGGCACAGCCAGGTAACCAGCACGCCGTTGGAGAAGTAGTACCACACCGGTCGCTCCAAAGTCCCGGTCGAGCAGCGGCCGTGCGGTAAGTAAGCTCAGTCCGCCGCCGCGTGTAGATGGTCACCATCCGCCCGCCGGCTTTTATATGGTTATTTTATTTGCAGTTGATCTCGACGGAGGCCAGGCACATCCCCGCCCCGCTGTCACAACCCAAGTCAGCCGCCGCACGACGGCGATCGTCAAAAAGGCTCGCATGCCCGCATATTGGCGGAGGACAACTCCTGCAGTCCACGGTCCACATCAGCTTGAAGTAGGATGGGGCACAGCCAGGTAACCAGCACGCCGTTGGAGAAGTAGTACCACACCGGTCGCTCCAAAGTCCCGGTCGAGCAGCGCCCGTGCGGTAAGTAAGCTCAGTCCGCCGCCGCGTGTAGATGGTCACCAGATCCGCCCGCCGGCTTTTATATGGTTATATTATTTGCAGTTGATCTCGACGGAGGCCAGGCACATCCCCGCCCCGCTGTCACAACCCAAGTCAGCCGCCGCACGACGGCGATCGTCAAAAAGGCTCGCATGCCCGCATATTGGCGGAGGACAACTCCTGCAGTCCACGGTCCACATCAGCTTGAAGTAGGATGGGGCACAGCCAGGTAACCAGCACGCCGTTGGAGAAGTAGTACCACACCGGTCGCTCCTAAGTCCCGGTCGAGCATCGCCCGTGCGATAATCCCCGCCCCGCTGTCACAACCCAAGTCAGCCGCCGCACGATGGTGATCGCCAAAAAGGCTCGCATGCCCGCATATTGGCGGCGGACAACTCCTGCAGTCCACGGTCCACATCAGCTTGAAGTAGGATGGGGCACAGCCAGGTAACCAGCACGCCGTTGGAGAAGTAGTACCACACCGGTCGCTCTAAAGTCCCGGTCGAGCATCGCCCGTGCGATAATCCCCGCCCCGCTGTCGCAACCCATGTCAGCCGCCGCACGATGGTGATCGCCAAAAAGGCTCGCATGCCCGCATATTGGCGGCGGACAACTCCTGCAGTCCACGGTCCACATCAGCTTGAAGTAGGATGGGGCACAGCCAGGTAACCAGCACGCCGTTGGAGAAGTAGTACCACACCGGTCGCTCTAAAGTCCCGGTCGAGCATCGCCCGTGCGATAATCCCCGCCCCGCTGTCGCAACCCATGTCAGCCGCCGCACGATGGTGATCGCCAAAAAGGCTCGCATGCCTGCATATTGGCGGCGGACAACTCCTGCAGTCCATGGTCCACATCAGCTTGAAGTAGGATGAGGCACAGCCAGGTAACCAGCACGCCGTTGGAGAAGTAGTACCACACCGGTCGCTCCAAAGTCCACACCGGTCGCTCCAAAGTCCCGGTCGAGCAGCGCCCGTGCGGTAAGTAAGCTCAGTCGGCCGCCGCGTGTAGATGGTCACCAGATCCGTCCGCTGGCTTTTATATGGTTATTTTATTTGCATTTGATCTCGACGGAGGCCAGGCACATCCCCGCCCCGCTGTCACAACCCAAGTCAGCCGCCGCACGACGGCGATCGTCAAAAAGGCTCGCATGCCCGCATATTGGCGGCGGACAACTCCTGCAGTCCATGGTCCACATCAGCTTGAAGTAGGATGAGGCACAGCCAGGTAACCAGCACGCCGTTGGAGAAGTAGTACCACACCGGTCGCTCCAAAGTCCACACCGGTCGCTCCAAAGTCCCGGTCGAGCAGCGCCCGTGCGGTAAGTAAGCTCAGTCGGCCGCCGCGTGTAGATGGTCACCAGATCCGTCCGCTGGCTTTTATATGGTTATTTTATTTGCATTTGATCTCGACGGAGGCCAGGCACATCCCCGCCCCGCTGTCACAACCCAAGTCAGCCGCCGCACGACGGCGATCGTCACAAAGGCTCGCATGCCCGCATATTGGCGGCGGACAACTCCTGCAGTCCACGGTCCACATCAGCTTGAAGTAGGATGGGGCACAGCCAGGTAACCAGCACGCCGTTGGAGAAGTAGTACCACACCGGTCGCTCCTAAGTCCCGGTCGAGCAGCGCCCGTGCGGTAAGTAAGCTCAGTCCGCCGCCGCGTGTAGATGGTCACCATATCCGCCCGCCGGCTTTTATATGGTTATTTTATTTGCAGTTGATCTCGACGGAGGCCAGGCACATCCCCGCCCCGCTGTCACAACCCAAGTCAGCCGCCGCACGACGGCGATCGCCAAAAAGGCTCGCATGCCCGCATATTGGCGGCGGACAACTCCTGCAGTCCACGGTCCACATCAGCTTGAAGTAGGATGGGGCACAGCCAGGTAACCAGCACGCCGTTGGAGAAGTAGTACCACACCGGTCGCTCCTAAGTCCCGGTCGAGCATCGCCCGTGCGATAATCTTTCCCCGCCCCGCTGTCACAACCCAAGTCAGCCGCCGCACGATGGTGATCGCCAAAAAAGCTCGCATGCCCGCATATTGGCGGCGGACAACTCCTGCAGTCCACGGTCCACATCAGCTTGAAGTAGAATGGGGCACAGCCAGGTAACCAGCACGCCGTTGGAGAAGTAGTACCACACCGGTCGCTCCAAAGTCCCGGTCGAGCAGCGCCCGTGCGGTAAGTAAGCTCAGTCCGCCGCCGCGTGTAGATGGTCACCAGATCCGTCCGCTGGCTTTTATATGGTTATTTTATTTGCATTTGATCTCGACGGAGGCCAGGCACATCCCCGCCCCGCTGTCACAACCCAAGTCAGCCGCCGCACGACGGCGATCGTCACAAAGGCTCGCATGCCCGCATATTGGCGGCGGACAACTCCTGCAGTCCACGGTCCACATCAGCTTGAAGTAGGATGGGGCACAGCCAGGTAACCAGCACGCCGTTGGAGAAGTAGTACCACACCGGTCGCTCCTAAGTCCCGGTCGAGCATCGCCCGTGCGATAATCCCCGCCCCGCTGTCACAACCCAAGTCAGCCGCCGCACGATGGTGATCGCCAAAAAAGCTCGCATGCCCGCATATTGGCGGCGGACAACTCCTGAAGTCCACGGTCCACATCAGCTTGAAGTAGGATGGGGCACAGCCAGGTAACCAGCACGCCGTTGGAGAAGTAGTACCACACCGGTCGCTCCAAAGTCCCGGTCGAGCAGCGCCCGTGCGGTAAGTAAGCTCAGTCCGCCGCCGCGTGTAGATGGTCACCATCCGCCCGCCGGCTTTTATATGGTTATTTTATTTGCAGTTGATCTCGACGGAGGCCAGGCACATCCCCGCCCCGCTGTCACAACCCAAGTCAGCCGCCGCACGACGGCGATCGTCAAAAAGGCTCGCATGCCCGCATATTGGCGGCGGACAACTCCTGCAGTCCACGGTCCACATCAGCTTGAAGTAGGATGGGGCACAGCCAGGTAACCAGCACGCCGTTGGAGAAGTAGTACCACACCGGTCGCTCCTAAGTCCCGGTCGAGCATCGCCCGTGCGATAATCCCCGCCCCGCTGTCACAACCCAAGTCAGCCGCCGCACGATGGTGATCGCCAAAAAGGCTCGCATGCCCGCATATTGGCGGCGGACAACTCCTGCAGTCCACGGTCCACATCAGCTTGAAGTAGGATGGGGCACAGCCAGGTAACCAGCACGCCGTTGGAGAAGTAGTACCACACCGGTCGCTCCAAAGTCCCGGTCGAGCAGCGCCCGTGCGGTAAGTAAGCTCAGTCCGCCGCCGCGTGTAGATGGTCACCATCCGCCCGCCGGCTTTTATATGGTTATTTTATTTGCAGTTGATCTCGACGGAGGCCAGGCTCATCCCCGCCCCGCTGTCACAACCCAAGTCAGCCGCCGCACGACGGCGATCGCCAAAAAGGCTCGCATGCCCGCATATTGGCGGCGGACAACTCCTGCAGTCCACGGTCCACATCAGCTTGAAGTAGGATGGGGCACAGCCAGGTAACCAGCACGCCGTTGGAGAAGTAGTACCACACCGGTCGCTCCTAAAGTCCCGGTCGAGCATCGCCCGTGCGATAAGTAAGTCAGCGGCCGCCCCGCGTGTAGATGGTCACCAGATCCGCCCGCCGGCATTTATATGGTTTTTTTGCAGTTATCCGCCCCGCTGTCGCAACCCAAGTCAGCCGTCGGCGATCGCCAAAAAGGCTCGCATGCCCGCATATTGGCGGCGGACAACTCCTGCAGTCCACGGTCCACATCAGCTTGAAGTAGGATGAGGCACAGCCAGGTAACCAGCACGCCGTTGGAGAAGTAGTACCACACCGGTCGCTCCAAAGTCCCAAAGTCCCGGTCGAGCAGCGCCCGTGCGGTAAGTAAGCTCAGTCGGCCGCCGCGTGTAGATGGTCACCAGATCCGTCCGCCGGCTTTTATATGGTTATTTTATTTGCAGTTGATCTCGACGGAGGCCAGGCACATCCCCGCCCCGCTGTCACAACCCAAGTCAGCCGCCGCACGACGGCGATCGTCAAAAAGGCTCGCATGCCCGCATATTGGCGGCGGACAACTCCTGCAGTCCACGGTCCACATCAGCTTGAAGTAGGATGGGGCACAGCCAGGTAACCAGCACGCCGTTGGAGAAGTAGTACCACACCGGTCGCTCCAAAGTCCCGGTCGAGCAGCGCCCGTGCGGTAAGTAAGCTCAGTCGGCCGCCGCGTGTAGATGGTCACCGATCCGCCCGCCGGCTTTTATATGGTTATTTTTTTTGCAGTTGATCTCGACGGAGGCCAGGCACATCCCCGCCCCGCTGTCACAACCCAAGTCAGCCGCCGCACGACGGCGATCGCCAAAAAGGCTCGCATGCCCGCATATTGGCGGCGGACAACTCCTGCAGTCCACGGTCCACATCAGCTTGAAGTAGGATGGGGCACAGCCAGGTAACCAGCACGCCGTTGGAGAAGTAGTACCACACCGGTCGCTCCAAAGTCCCGGTCGAGCAGCGCCCGTGCGGTAAGTAAGCTCAGTCGGCCGCCGCGTGTAGATGGTTACCAGATCCGCCCACCGGCTTTTATATGGTTATTTTTTTTGCAGTTGATCTCGACGGAGGCCAGGCACATCCCCGCCCCGCTGTCACAACCCAAGTCAGCCGCCGCACGACGGCGATTGTTTAAAACGCTCGCTTTCTCGCATATTGGCGGCGGCCAACTCCTGCAGTCCACGGTGCACATCAGCTTGAAGTAGGATGGTGCACAGCCAGGTAACCAGCACGCCGTTGGAGAAGTAGTACCACACCGGTCGCTCCAAAGTCCCGGTCGAGCAGCGCCCGTGCGGTAAGTAAGCTCAGTCGGCCGCCGCGTGTAGATGGTCACCAGATCCGCCCGCCGGCTTTTATATGGTTATTTTATTTGCAGTTGATCTCGACGGAGGCCAGGCACATCCCCGCCCCGCTGTCACAACCCAAGTCAGCCGCCGCACGACGGCGATCGCCAAAAACGCTCGCGTGCCCGCATATTGGCGGCGGACAACTCCTGCAGTCCACGGTCCACATCAGCTTGAAGTAGGATGGTGCACAGCCAGGTAACCAGCACGCCGTTGGAGAAGTAGTACCACACCGGTCGCTCCAAAGTCCCGGTCGAGCAGCGCCCGTGCGGTAAGTAAGCTCAGTCGGCCGCCGCGTGTAGATGGTCACCAGATCCGCCCGCCGGCTTTTATATGGTTATTTTATTTGCAGTTGATCTCGACGGAGGCCAGGCACATCCCCGCCCCGCTGTCACAACCCAAGTCAGCCGCCGCACGACGGCGATCGCCAAAAAGGCTCGCATGCCCGCATATTGGCGGCGGACAACTCCTGCAGTCCACGGTCCACATCAGCTTGAAGTAGGATGGGGCACAGCCAGGTAACCAGCACGCCGTTGGAGAAGTAGTACCACACCGGTCGCTCCAAAGTCCCGGTCGAGCAGCGCCCGTGCGGTAAGTAAGCTCAGTCGGCCGCCGCGTGTAGATGGTCACCAGATCCGCCCGCCGGCTTTTATATGGTTATTTTATTTGCAGTTGATCTCGACGGAGGCCAGGCACATCCCCGCCCCGCTGTCACAACCCAAGTCAGCCGCCGCACGACGGCGATCGCCAAAAACGCTCGCGTGCCCGCATATTGGCGGCGGACAACTCCTGCAGTCCACGGTCCACATCAGCTTGAAGTAGGATGGTGCACAGCCAGGTAACCAGCACGCCGTTGGAGAAGTAGTACCACACCGGTCGCTCCAAAGTCCCGGTCGAGCAGCGCCCGTGCGGTAAGTAAGCTCAGTCGGCCGCCGCGTGTAGATGGTCACCAGATCCGCCCGCCGGCTTTTATATGGTTATTTTATTTGCAGTTGATCTCGACGGAGGCCAGGCACATCCCCGCCCCGCTGTCACAACCCAAGTCAGCCGCCGCACGACGGCGATCGCCAAAAACGCTCGCGTGCCCGCATATTGGCGGCGGACAACTCCTGCAGTCCACGGTCCACATCAGCTTGAAGTAGGATGGTGCACAGCCAGGTAACCAGCACGCCGTTGGAGAAGTAGTACCACACCGGTCGCTCCAAAGTCCCGGTCGAGCAGCGCCCGTGCGGTAAGTAAGCTCAGTCGGCCGCCGCGTGTAGATGGTCACCAGATCCGCCCGCCGGCTTTTATATGGTTATTTTATTTGCAGTTGATCTCGACGGAGGCCAGGCACATCCCCGCCCCGCTGTCACAACCCAAGTCAGCCGCCGCACGACGGCGATCGCCAAAAACGCTCGCGTGCCCGCATATTGGCGGCGGACAACTCCTGCAGTCCACGGTCCACATCAGCTTGAAGTAGGATGGTGCACAGCCAGGTAACCAGCACGCCGTTGGAGAAGTAGTACCACACCGGTCGCTCCAAAGTCCCGGTCGAGCAGCGCCCGTGCGGTAAGTAAGCTCAGTCGGCCGCCGCGTGTAGATGGTCACCAGATCCGCCCGCCGGCTTTTATATGGTTATTTTATTTGCAGTTGATCTCGACGGAGGCCAGGCACACCCCCGCCCCGCTGTCGCAACCCAAGTCAGCCGCCGCACGACGGGGATCGCCAAAAAGGCTCGCATGCCCGCATATTGGGTGCGGACAACTCCTGCAGTCCACGGTCCACATCAGCTTGAAGCAGGATGGTGCACAACCAGGTAACCAGCACGCCGTTGGAGAAGTAGAACCACACCGGTCGCTCCAAAGTCCCGGTCGAGCAGCGCCCGTGCGGTAAGTAAGCTCAGTCGGCCGCCGCGTGTAGATGGTCACCAGATCCGCCCGCCGGCTTTTATATGGTTGAATTATTTGCAGTTCATCTCGACGGAGGCCAGGCACACCCCCGCCCTGCTGTCGCAACCAAAGTCAGCCGCCGCACGACGGCGATCGCCAAAAACGCTCGCGTGCCCGCATATTGGCGGAGGACAACTCCTGCAGTCCACGGTCCACATCAGCTTGAAGCAGGATGGTGCACTAGCCAGGTAACCAGTACGCCGTTGGAGAAGTAGTACCACACCGGTCGCTCCAAAGTCCCGGTCGAGCAGCGCCCGTGCGGTAAGTAGCTGAGTCGGCCGCCGCGTGTAGATGGTCACCAGATCCGCCCGCCGGCTTTTATATGATTATTTTATTTGCATTTGATCTCGACGGAGGCCAGGCACACCCCCGCCCCGCTGTCGCAACCCAAGTCAGCCGCCGCACGACGGCGATCGCCAAAAAGGCTCGCATGCCCGCATATTGGCGGCGGACAACTCCTGCAGTCCACGGTCCACATCAGCTTGAAGTAGGATGGGGCACAGCCAGGTAACCAGCACGCCGTTGGAGAAGTAGTACCACACCGGTCGCTCCAAAGTCCCGGTCGAGCAGCGCCCGTGCGGTAAGTAAGCTCAGTCGGCCGCCGCGTGTAGATGGTCACCAGATCCGCCCGCCGGCTTTTATATGGTTGAAATATTTGCAGTTCATCTCGACGGAGGCCAGGCACAACCCCGCCCTGCTGTCGCAACCAAAGTCAGCCGCCGCACGACGGCGATCGCCAAAAAGGCTCGCGTGCCCGCATATTGGCGGAGGACAACTCCTGCAGTCCACGGTCCACATCAGCTTGAAGCAGGATGGTGCACAACCAGGTAACCAGCACGCCGTTGGAGAAGTAGTACCACACCGGTCGCTCCAAAGTCCCGGTCGAGCAGCGCCCGTGCGGTAAGTAAGCTCAGTCGGCCGCCGCGTGTAGATGGTCACCAGATCCGCCCGCCGGCTTTTATATGGTTGAATTATTTGCAGTTCATCTCGACGGAGGCCAGGCACACCCCCGCCCTGCTGTCGCAACCAAAGTCAGCCGCCGCACGACGGCGATCGCCAAAAACGCTCGCGTGCCCGCATATTGGCGGCGGACAACTCCTGCAGTCCACGGTCCACATCAGCTTGAAGTAGGATGGTGCACAGCCAGGTAACCAGCACGCCGTTGGAGAAGTAGTACCACACCGGTCGCTCCAAAGTCCCGGTCGAGCAGCGCCCGTGCGGTAAGTAAGCTCAGTCGGCCGCCGCGTGTAGATGGTCACCAGATCCGCCCGCCGGCTTTTATATGGTTGAATTATTTGCAGTTGATCTCGACGGAGGCCAGGCACATCCCCGCCCCGCTGTCACAACCCAAGTCAGCCGCCGCACGACGGCGATCGCCAAAAACGCTCGCGTGCCCGCATATTGGCGGCGGACAACTCCTGCAGTCCACGGTCCACATCAGCTTGAAGTAGGATGGGGCACAGCCAGGTAACCAGCACGCCGTTGGAGAAGTAGTACCACACCGGTCGCTCCAAAGTCCCGGTCGAGCAGCGCCCGTGCGGTAAGTAAGCTCAGTCGGCCGCCGCGTGTAGATGGTCACCAGATCCGCCCGCCGGCTTTTATATGGTTGAATTATTTGCAGTTCATCTCGACGGAGGCCAGGCACACCCCCGCCCTGCTGTCGCAACCAAAGTCAGCCGCCGCACGACGGCGATCGCCAAAAACGCTCGCGTGCCCGCATATTGGCGGAGGACAACTCCTGCAGTCCACGGTCCACATCAGCTTGAAGTAGGATGGTGCACAGCCAGGTAACCAGCACGCCGTTGGAGAAGTAGTACCACACCGGTCGCTCCAAAGTCCCGGTCGAGCAGCGCCCGTGCGGTAAGTAAGCTCAGTCGGCCGCCGCGTGTAGATGGTCACCAGATCCGCCCGCCGGCTTTTATATGGTTGAATTATTTGCAGTTCATCTCGACGGAGGCCAGGCACACCCCCGCCCTGCTGTCGCAACCAAAGTCAGCCGCCGCACGACGGCGATCGCCAAAAACGCTCGCGTGCCCGCATATTGGCGGAGGACAACTCATGCAGTCCACGGACCACATCAGCTTGAAGTAGGATGGTGCCTAGCCAAGTCCATTACGCCGTTGGAGAAGTAGTACCACACCGGTCGCTCCAAAGTCCAAAATGAAGATGGTCACCAGATCCGCCCGCCGGCTTTTATATGGTTAATTTATTTGCATTTGATCTCGATGGAGGCCAGGCACACCCCCGCCCCGCTGTCGCAACCCAAGTCAGCCGCCGCACGACGGGGATCGCCAAACCCGGTCGCTTGCATATTGGCGGCGGACAACTCCTGCAGTCCACGGTCCACATCAGCCTGAAGTAGGATGGGGCACAGCCAGGTAACCAGCACGCCGTTGGAGAAGTAGTACCACACCGGTCGCTCCAAAGTCCCGGTCGAGCAGCGCCCGTGCGGTAAGTAAGCTCAGTCGGCCGCCGCGTGTAGATGGTCACCAGATCCGCCCGCCGGCTTTTATATGGTTATTTTATTTGCAGTTGATCTCGACGGAGGCCAGGCACACCCCCGCCCCGCTGTCGCAACCCAAGTCAGCCGCCGCACGACGGCGATCGCCAAAAAGGCTCGCATGCCCGCATATTGGCGGCGGACAACTCCTGCAGTCCACGGTCCACATCAGCCTGAAGTAGGATGGGGCACAGCCAGGTAACCAGCACGCCGTTGGAGAAGTAGTACCACACCGGTCGCTCCAAAGTCCCGGTCGAGCAGCGCCCGTGCGGTAAGTAAGCTCAGTCGGCCGCCGCGTGTAGATGGTCACCAGATCCGCCCGCCGGCTTTTATATGGTTGAATTATTTGCAGTTCATCTCGACGGAGGCCAGGCACACCCCCGCCCTGCTGTCGCAACCAAAGTCAGCCGCCGCACGACGGCGATCGCCAAAAACGCTCGCGTGCCCGCATATTGGCGGCGGACAACTCCTGCAGTCCACGGTCCACATCAGCTTGAAGTAGGATGGGGCACAGCCAGGTAACCAGCACGCCGTTGGAGAAGTAGTACCACACCGGTCGCTCCAAAGTCCCGGTCGAGCAGCGCCCGTGCGGTAAGTAAGCTCAGTCGGCCGCCGCGTGTAGATGGTCACCAGATCCGCCCGCCGGCTTTTATATGGTTGAATTATTTGCAGTTCATCTCGACGGAGGCCAGGCACACCCCCGCCCCGCTGTCGCAACCAAAGTCAGCCGCCGCACGACGGCGATCGCCAAAAACGCTCGCGTGCCCGCATATTGGCGGAGGACAACTCCTGCAGTCCACGGTCCACATCAGCTTGAAGTAGGATGGGGCACAGCCAGGTAACCAGCACGCCGTTGGAGAAGTAGTACCACACCGGTCGCTCCAAAGTCCCGGTCGAGCAGCGCCCGTGCGGTAAGTAAGCTCAGTCGGCCGCCGCGTGTAGATGGTCACCAGATCCGCCCGCCGGCTTTTATATGGTTGATTTTATTTGCAGTTCATCTCGACGGAGGCCAGGCACACCCCCGCCCCGCTGTCGCAACCCAAGTCAGCCGCCGCACGACGGCGATCGCCAAAAACGCTCGCGTGCCCGCATATTGGCGGAGGACAACTCCTGCAGTCCACGGTCCACATCAGCTTGAAGTAGGATGGGGCACAGCCAGGTAACCAGCACGCCGTTGGAGAAGTAGCACCACACCGGTCGCTCGAAAGTCCCGGTCGAGCAGCGCCCGTGCGGTAAGTAAGCTCAGTCGGCCGCCGCGTGTAGATGGTCACCAGATCCGCCCGCCGGCTTTTATATGGTTAATTTATTTGCAGTTCATCTCGACGGAGGCCAGGCACACCCCCGCCCTGCTGTCGCAACCAAAGTCAGCCGCCGCACGACGGCGATCGCCAAAAACGCTCGCGTGCCCGCATATTGGCGGAGGACAACTCCTGCAGTCCACGGTCCACATCAGCTTGAAGTAGGATGGTGCACAGCCAGGTAACCAGCACGCCGTTGGAGAAGTAGTACCACACCGGTCGCTCCAAAGTCCCGGTCGAGCAGCGCCCGTGCGGTTAGTAAGCTCAGTCGGCCGCCGCGTGTAGATGGTCACCAGATCCGCCCGCCGGCTTTTATATGGTTATTTTATTTGCAGTTGATCTCGACGGAGGCCAGGCACACCCCCGCCCCGCTGTCGCAACCCAAGTCAGCCGCCGCACGACGGCGATCGCCAAAAACGCTCGCGTGCCCGCATATTGGCGGCGGACAACTCCTGCAGTCCACGGTCCACATCAGCCTGAAGTAGGATGGGGCACAGCCAGGTAACCAGCACGCCGTTGGAGAAGTAGTACCACACCGGTCGCTCCAAAGTCCCGGTCGAGCAGCGCCCGTGCGGTAAGTAAGCTCAGTCGGCCGCCGCGTGTAGATGGTCACCAGATCCGCCCGCCGGCTTTTATATGGTTGAATTATTTGCAGTTCATCTCGACGGAGGCCAGGCACACCCCCGCCCTGCTGTCGCAACCAAAGTCAGCCGCCGCACGACGGCGATCGCCAAAAACGCTCGCGTGCCCGCATATTGGCGGAGGACAACTCCTGCAGTCCACGGTCCACATCAGCTTGAAGTAGGATGGGGCACAGCCAGGTAACCAGCACGCCGTTGGAGAAGTAGTACCACACCGGTCGCTCCAAAGTCCCGGTCGAGCAGCGCCCGTGCGGTAAGTAAGCTCAGTCGGCCGCCGCGTGTAGATGGTCACCAGATCCGTCCGCCGCCTTTTACATGATTATTTTATTTGCAGTTGATCTCGACGGAGGCCAGGCACATCACCGCCTCGCTGTCACAACACAAGTCAGCCGCCGCACGACGGGGATCGCCAAACCCGGTCGCTTGCCCGCATATTGGCGGCGGACAACTCCTGCAGTCCACGGTCCACATCAGCTTGAAGTAGGATGGGGCACAGCCAGGTAACCAGCACGCCGTTGGAGAAGTGACACCACACCGGTCGCTCCAAAGTCCCGGTCGAGCAGCGCCCGTGCGGTAAGTAAGCTCAGTCGGCCGCCGCGTGTAGATGGTCACCAGATCCGCCCGCCGACTTTTATATGGTTGAATTATTTGCAGTTCATCTCGACGGAGGCCAGGCACACCCCCGCCCTGCTGTCGCAACCAAAGTCAGCCGCCGCACGACGGCGATCGCCAAAAACGCTCGCGTGCCCGCATATTGGCGGAGGACAACTCCTGCAGTCCACGGTCCACATCAGCTTGAAGCAGGATGGTGCACAACCAGGTAACCAGCACGCCGTTGGAGAAGTAGTACCACACCGGTCGCTCCAAAGTCCCGGTCGAGCAGCGCCCGTGCGGTAAGTAAGCTCAGTCGGCCGCCGCGTGTAGATGGTCACCAGATCCGCCCGCCGGCTTTTATATGGTTGAATTATTTGCAGTTCATCTCGACGGAGGCCAGGCACACCCCCGCCCCGCTGTCGCAACCAAAGTCAGCCGCCGCACGACGGCGATCGCCAAAAACGCTCGCGTGCCCGCATATTGGCGGAGGACAACTCCTGCAGTCCACGGTCCACATCAGCTTGAAGTAGGATGGTGCCTAGCCAAGTCCATTACGCCGTTGGAGAAGTAGTACCACACCGGTCGCTCCAAAGTCCAAAATGAAGATGGTCACCAGATCCGACCGCCGGCTTTTATATGCTTAATTTATTTGCATTTGATCTCGATGGAGGCCAGGCACACCCCCGCCCCGCTGTCGCAACCAAAGTCAGCCGCCGCACGACGGGGATCGCCAAACCCGGTCGCTTGCATATTGGCGGCGGACAACTCCTGCAGTCCACGGTCCACATCAGCCTGAAGTAGGATGGGGCACAGCCAGGTAACCAGAACGCCGTTGGAGAAGTAGTACCACACCGGTCGCTCCAAAGTCCCGGTCGAGCAGCGCCCGTGCGGTAAGTAAGCTCAGTCGGCCGCCGCGTGTAGATGGTCACCAGATCCGTCCGCCGCCTTTTATATGGTTATTTTATTTGCAGTTGATCTCGACGGAGGCCAGGCACACCCCCGCCCCGCTGTCGCAACCCAAGTCAGCCGCCGCACGACGGGGATCGCCAAAAAGGCTCGCATGCCCGCATATTGGCTGCAGACAACTCCTGCAGTCCACGGTCCACATCAGCCCGAAGTAGGATAGGGCACAGCCAGGTTACCAGCACGCCGTTGGAGAAGTAGTACCACACCGGTCGCTCCAAAGTCCCGGTCGAGCAGCGCCCGTGCGGTAAGTAAGCTCAGTCGGCCGCCGCGTGTAGATGGTCACCAGATCCGCCCGCCGGCTTTTATATGGTTATTTTATTTGCAGTTGATCTCGACGGAGGCCAGGCACACCCCCGCCCCGCTGTCGCAACCCAAGTCAGCCGCCGCACGACGGGGATCGCCAAAAAGGCTCGCGTGCCCGCATATTGGCGGAGGACAACTCCTGCAGTCCACGGTCCACATCAGCCTGAAGTAGGATGGGGCACAGCCAGGTAACCAGCACGCCGTTGGAGAAGTAGTACCACACCGGTCGCTCCAAAGTCCCGGTCGAGCAGCGCCCGTGCGGTAAGTAAGCTCAGTCGGCCGCCGCGTGTAGATGGTCACCAGATCCGCCCGCCGGCTTTTATATGGTTAATTTATTTGCAGTTGATCTCGACGGAGGCCAGGCACACCCCCGCCCCGCTGTCGCAACCAAAGTCAGCCGCCGCACGACGGCGATCGCCAAAAACGCTCGCGTGCCCGCATATTGGCGGAGGACAACTCCTGCAGTCCACGGTCCACATCAGCTTGAAGTAGGATGGGGCACAGCCAGGTAACCAGCACGCCGTTGGAGAAGTAGTACCACACCGGTCGCTCCAAAGTCCCGGTCGAGCAGCGCCCGTGCGGTAAGTAAGCTCAGTCGGCCGCCGCGTGTAGATGGTCACCAGATCCGCCCGCCGGCTTTTATATGGTTGAATTATTTGCAGTTCATCTCGACGGAGGCCAGGCACACCCCCGCCCCGCTGTCGCAACCCAAGTCAGCCGCCGCACGACGGCGATCGCCAAAAACGCTCGCGTGCCCGCATATTGGCGGCGGACAACTCCTGCAGTCCACGGTCCACATCAGCTTGAAGTAGGATGGGGCACAGCCAGGTAACCAGCACGCCGTTGGAGAAGTAGTACCACACCGGTCGCTCGAAAGTCCCGGTCGAGCAGCGCCCGTGCGGTAAGTAAGCTCAGTCGGCCGCCGCGTGTAGATGGTCACCAGATCCGCCCGCCGGCTTTTATATGGTTGAATTATTTGCAGTTCATCTCGACGGAGGCCAGGCACACCCCCGCCCCGCTGTCGCAACCAAAGTCAGCCGCCGCACGACGGGGATCGCCAAACCCGGTCGCTTGCCCGCATATTGGCGGCGGACAACTCCTGCAGTCCACGGTCCACATCAGCTTGAAGTAGGATGGGGCACAGCCAGGTAACCAGCACGCCGTTGGAGAAGTAGTACCACACCGGTCGCTCCAAAGTCCCGGTCGAGCAGCGCCCGTGCGGTAAGTAAGCTCAGTCGGCCGCCGCGTGTAGATGGTCACCAGATCCGCCCGCCGGCTTTTATATGGTTGATTTATTTGCAGTTGATCTCGACGGAGGCCAGGCACATCCCCGCCCCGCTGTCGCAACCAAAGTCAGCCGCCGCACGACGGGGATCGCCAAAAACGCTCGCTTGCCCGCATATTGGCGGCGGACAACTCCTGCAGTCCACGGTCCACATCAGCTTGAAGTAGGATGGGGCACAGCCAGGTAACCAGAACGCCGTTGGAGAAGTAACACCACACCGGTCGCTCCAAAGTCCCGGTCGAGCAGCGCCCGTGCGGTAAGTAAGCTCAGTCGGCCGCCGCGTGTAGATGGTCACCAGATCCGCCCGCCGGCTTTTATATGGTTGAATTATTTGCAGTTCATCTCGACGGAGGCCAGGCACACCCCCGCCCTGCTGTCGCAACCCAAGTCAGCCGCCGCACGACGGCGATCGCCAAAAACGCTCGCGTGCCCGCATATTGGCGGAGGACAACTCCTGCAGTCCACGGTCCACATCAGCTTGAAGTAGGATGGGGCACAGCCAGGTAACCAGCACGCCGTTGGAGAAGTAGTACCACACCGGTCGCTCCAAAGTCCCGGTCGAGCAGCGCCCGTGCGGTAAGTAAGCTCAGTCGGCCGCCGCGTGTAGATGGTCACCAGATCCGCCCGCCGGCTTTTATATGGTTGAATTATTTGCAGTTCATCTCGACGGAGGCCAGGCACACCCCCGCCCTGCTGTCGCAACCAAAGTCAGCCGCCGCACGACGGCGATCGCCAAAAAGGCTCGCATGCCCGCATATTGGCGGCGGACAGCTCCTGCAGTCCACGGTCCACATCAGCTTGAAGTAGGATGGGGCACAGCCAGGTAACCAGCACGCCGTTGGAGAAGTAGTACCACACCGGTCGCTCCAAAGTCCCGGTCGAACAGCGCCCGTGCGGTAAGTAAGCTCAGTCGGCCGCCGCGTGTAGATGGTCACCAGATCCGCCCGCCGGCTTTTATATGGTTAATTTATTTGCAGTTCATCTCGACGGAGGCCAGGCAAATCCCCGCCCCGCTGTCGCAACCCAAGTCAGCCGCCGCACGACGGGGATCGCCAAAAACCCGGTCGCATGCCCGCATATTGGCGGCGGACAACTCCTGCAGTCCACGGTCCACATCAGCCTGAAGTAGGATGGGGCACAGCCAGGTAACCAGAACGCCGTTGGAGAAGTAGTACCACACCGGTCGCTCCAAAGTCCCGGTCGAGCAGCGCCCGTGCGGTAAGTAAGCTCAGTCGGCCGCCGCGTGTAGATGGTCACCAGATCCGTCCGCCGGCTTTTATATGGTTATTTTATTTGCAGTTGATCTCGACGGAGGCCTGGCACACCGCCGCCCTGCTGTCGCAACCAAAGTCAGCCGCCGCACGACGGCGATCGCCAAAAAGGCTCGCATGCCCGCATATTGGCGGCGGACAACTCCTGCAGTCCACGGTCCACATCAGCCTGAAGTAGGATGGGGCACAGCCAGGTAACCAGCACGCCGTTGGAGAAGTAGTACCACACCGGTCGCTCCAAAGTCCCGGTCGAGCAGCGCCCGTGCGGTAAGTAAGCTCAGTCGGCCGCCGCGTGTAGATGGTCACCAGATCCGTCCGCCTGCTTTTATATGGTTATTTTATTTGCAGTTGATCTCGACGGAGGCCTGGCACACCGCCGCCCTGCTGTCGCAACCAAAGTCAGCCGCCGCACGACGGCGATCGCCAAAAAGGCTCGTATGCCCGCATATTGGCGGCGGACAACTCCTGCAGTCCACGGTCCACATCAGCTTGAAGTAGGATGGTGCACAGCCAGGTAACCAGAACGCCGTTGGAGAACTAGTACCACCCCGGTCGCTCCAAAGTCCTGGTCGAGCAACGCCCGTGCGGTAAGTAAGCTCAGTCGGCCGCCGCGTGTAGATGGTCACATCGCTTTAATATGGTTGAATTATTTGCAGTTCATCTCGACGGAAGCCAGGCACACCCCCGCCCCGCTGTCGCAACACAAGTCAGCCGCCGCACGACGGGGATCGCCAAACCCGGTCGCTTGCCCGCATATTGGCGGCGGACAACTCCTGCAGTCCACGGTCCACATCAGCTTGACTTAGGATGGTGCACAGCCAAGTCCATTACGCCGTTGGAGAAGTAGTACCACACCGGTCGCTCCCATGAAGATGAAGATGGTCACCAGATCCGCCCGCCGGCTTTTACATGATTATTTTATTTGCATTTGATCTCTACAGAGGCCAGGCACATCCCCGCCCCGCGTTCGCAACCCAAGTCAGCCGCCGCACGACGGGGATCGCCAAACCTGGTCGCTTGCCCGCATATTGGCGGCGGACAACTCCTGCAGTCCACGGTCCACATCAGCTTGAAGTAGGATGGTGCACAGCCAAGTCCATTACGCCGTTGGAGAAGTAGTACCACACCGGTCGCTCCCAAGTCCAAAATGAAGATGGTCACCAGATCCGCCCGCCGGCTTTTATATGGTTATTTTATTTGCATTTGATCTCTACAGAGGCTAGGCACATCCCCGCCCCGCGTTCGCAACCCAAGTCAGCCGCCGCACGACGGGGATCGCCAAACCTGGTCGCTTGCATATTGGCGGCGGACAACTCCTGCAGTCCACGGTCCACATCAGCCTGAAGTAGGATGGGGCACAGCCAGGTAACCAGAACGCCGTTGGAGAAGTAGCACCTTACCGGTCGCTCCAAAGTCCCGGTCGAGCAGCGCCCGTGCGATAAGTAAGCTCAGTCGGCCGCCGCGTGTAGATCCTCACCATATGGTTGAATTATTTGCAGTTCATCTCGACGGAGGCCAGGCACACCCCCCGCCCGCTGTAGCAACCCAATCACCCCACGATCGCCAAAAGGCTCGTATGCCCGCATATTGTTGGCGGACAACTCCTGCAGTCCACGGTCCACATCAGCCTGAAGTAGGATGGGGCACAGCCAGGTAACCAGAACTCCGTTGGAGAAGTAGCACCATACCGGTCGCTCCGAAGTCCCGGTCGAGCAGCGCCCGTGCGGTAAGTAAGCTCAGTCGGCCGCCGCGTGTAGATGGTCACCAGATCCGCCCGCCGGCTTTTATATGGTTGAATTATTTGCAGTTCATCTCGACGGAGGCCAGGCACACCCCCGCCCTGCTGTCGCAACCCAAGTCAGCCGCCGCACGACGGGGATCGCCAAACCCGGTCGCTTGGCATATTGGCGGCGGACAACTCCTGCAGTCCACGGTCCACATCAGCCTGAAGTAGGATGGGGCACAGCCAGGTAACCAGAACGCCGTTGGAGAAGTAGTACCACACCGGTCGCTCCAAAGTACCGGTCGCTCAAAGTCCCGGTCGAGCAGCGCCCGTGCGGTAAGTAAGCTCAGTCGGCCGCCGCGTGTAGATGGTCACCAGATCCGCCCGCCGGCTTTTATATGGTTGAATTATTTGCAGTTGATCTCGACGGAGGCCAGGCACATCCCCGCCCTGCTGTCACAACCAAAGTCAGCCGCCGCACGACGGCGATCGCCAAAAACGGTCGCGTAGGCCCGCACATTGGCGGCGGCACAATTCATGCAGTCTTCGGTCCACATCAGCCTGAAGTTACGGATGGGGCACAGCCAGGTAACCAGAACGCCGTTGGAGAAGTAGTACCACACCGGTCGCTCCAAAGTCCCGGTAGATCAGCGCCCGTGCGGTAAAAGCTCAGTCACCGCCGTGGGTAGATGGTCACTAGGATCCGTCCGCCAACTTTTAATTACCATTTCTGATCTCAACGCGAGGCCAGGCACACCGCAACGTTGTCACAACACAAGTCTAGCCGCCGCACGTTTTCGGGGGTCGCCAAACCCGGTCTCTTGCCCGATGAAAATGGGCTGAAAGCCTGCAGTCCACGGTGAATCTCAAGTAGATGGGGCACAGCGAGGTAATCCAGAACCGCCGTGTGAGTCGCATATAGCCACGACCGGTCGCTGCAAGTCCCGGTCGAGCAGCGCCCGTGCGGTAAGAGCACCGATTCGGCCGCCGCGAGACGAGGTCAGATCCTCCCGCCGATTTTTATATGGTTGAATTATTTGCAGTTCATGTAAAACGGTGCCAAATGTCAAGCCCCCGCCTTCTAAAACGAAGTCAGCAGCCAGGTACTGGCTGCTCCCGCCGAAAAACAGACACGGGTGCCCGCATTTTGAGCCGGAGCAACCCGCGAGTCCACGGTCCACATCGGCAGCAATGGTGCGCAACACGTAACCAGCAACGCCGTTGCGAAATAGTACTGCCGCAGATACCGCTCAAGTCCCGGTGGAGAAGTACCCGTGCGGGCCGCACACGGACTTACGCCGGAGCGGCCAAGAAGACGACCATAACCGCAATCCACGTGCGGATCGATCTTCAACCAGCGCCGACGGCCTCCGCACTCCACGTGCGGATAGAATACACCCGAAAGCGACATCCGTGCCTTACGGCTGCCGCACCATTCGCTTGCGGATCAATCGTCGCACCTACGGCCACCGCATTCCACGTGCGGATTGAAAACCTGCAAGTCGTGCCGGTCTGCCTGTGCACCATCGAATCCTGCTGCTGCAGGTGGATTCCATTCAAGGATCAGTCTTACGGCTGCCTACATCCACGTGCGGATCTGCATATGGACACGCGCGTATCATATCTCTAAGCAGAACGCGAAGGAAAGCAGGAAATGCAAATCGACGTATAAAAACAGCAAGACATACGGAACGCATAAACCAGCACCGATAAGCAGAGAGTGGTCCGGCATGTGGTTGAACGAATTACGTGCCTCAGTTTAGTTATATAATGTATATAATGTAATCTCGTTAACTGCCTCAGCCAACAACACCTCCAGCCACGTCATCAGGCCTGCTGACTTTCTGGGAGCCTATTTAAGTGGCGCATAGCCGCTTATCGTTGACCAATATTACATATGAATTTCCCGAGATGCTCCATAACTCGCCTAGATATTATTAAAAGTTAAATATTAAAATTAAATTAATTAATACTTGAACCTTTTCTATTCTTAAACGGCATTAAGCTCGACAAGTTTAAATCTCTTTTTCACTAGATAGTAATAAACATTTATTAAATTCAGAAATTCAATGAAGTCCTAATTATTAAGTTTTGTAATCAATTAAAGTTTTGCTATTAAATAAGAAAATGCCGAAAATACATTAAAATGGAGATAACAACAATGAATTAGAATGCCTAATTAACTTAAATAAGGACACCTGAGGGGAGGATCGGTTTCAACAAATGGGGAAATTATTAAATATTGTCTAAATTTCCAGGAGGGCGGGTATAGAAAGGAGGAAACCACCAACTTATTCTTCCTAAGCCTGCTGAGCTGCTTTTACTACTAAACTACATCTAATACATCCCTTTCCGCTCCTTTTCTTTCTGTCTACACATTGGTTATGTGACGACTGCGATCGAGAGTCAAAGACCCCACCCCAGCCCTGAACCTAGTCGGCAAGTTAGTTAGACAGAAAAGACTCTCGGGCGTAGATAAACAGTCGTGTTCGTTACAAAGGCTCGCATGCCCGCATATTGGCGGCGGACAACTCCTGCAGTCCACGGTCCACATCAGCTTGAAGTAGGATGGTGCACAGCCAGGTAACCAGCACGCCGTTGGAGAAGTAGTACCACACCGGTCGCTCCAAAGTCCCGGTCGAGCAGCGCCCGTGCGGTTAGTAGGCTCAGTCGGCCGCCGCGTGTAGATGGTCACCATCCGCCCGCCGGCTTTTATATGGTTATTTTATTTGCAGTTGATCTCGACGGAGGCCAGGCTCATCCCCGCCCCGCTGTCACAACCCAAGTCAGCCGCCGCACGACGGCGATCGCCAAAAAGGCTCGCATGCCCGCATATTGGCGGCGGACAACTCCTGCAGTCCATGGTCCACATCAGCTTGAAGTAGGATGAGGCACAGCCAGGTAACCAGCACGCCGTTGGAGAAGTAGTACCACACCGGTCGCTCCAAAGTCCACACCGGTCGCTCCAAAGTCCCGGTCGAGCAGCGCCCGTGCGGTAAGCTCGTAGTCGGCCGCCGCGTGTAGATGGTCACCAGATCCGTCCGCTGGCTTTTATATGGTTATTTTATTTGCATTTGATCTCGACGGAGGCCAGGCTCATCCCCGCCCCGCTGTCACAACCCAAGTCAGCCGCCGCACGACGGCGATCGCCAAAAAGGCTCGCATGCCCGCATATTGGCGGCGGACAACTCCTGCAGTCCACGGTCCACATCAGCTTGAAGTAGGATGGGGCACAGCCAGGTAACCAGCACGCCGTTGGAGAAGTAGTACCACACCGGTCGCTCCTAAGTCCCGGTCGAGCAGCGCCCGTGCGGTAAGTAAGCTCAGTCCGCCGCCGCGTGTAGATGGTCACCATCCGCCCGACGGCTTTTATATGGTTATTTTATTTGCAGTTGATCTCGACGGAGGCCAGGCACATCCCCCGCCCCGCTGTCACAACCCAAGTCAGCCGCCGCACGACGGCGATCGTCAAAAAAGGCTCGCATGCCCGCATATTGGCGGCGGACAACTCCTGCAGTCCACGGTCCACATCAGCTTGAAGTAGGATGGGGCACAGCCAGGTAACCAGCACGCCGTTGGAGAAGTAGTACCACACCGGTCGCTCCTAAGTCCCGGTCGAGCAGCGCCCGTGCGGTAAGGCTCAGTCCGCCGCCGCGTGTAGATGGTCACCATCCGCCCGACGGCTTTTATATGGTTATTTTATTTGCAGTTGATCTCGACGGAGGCCAGGCTCATCCCCGCCGCGCTGTCACAACCCAAGTCAGCCGCCGCACGACGGCGATCGTCAAAAAAGGCTCGCATGCCCGCATATTGGCGGCGGACAACTCCTGCAGTCCACGGTCCACATCAGCTTGAAGTAGGATGGGGCACAGCCAGGTAACCAGCACGCCGTTGGAGAAGTAGTACCACACCGGTCGCTCCTAAGTCCCGGTCGAGCATCGCCCGTGCGATAATCCCCGCCCCGCTGTCACAACCCAAGTCAGCCGCCGCACGATGGCGATCGCCAAAAGGCTCCCGCATGCCCGCATATTGGCGGCGGACAACTCCTGCAGTCCACGGTCCACATCAGCTTGAAGTAGGATGGGGCACAGCCAGGTAACCAGCACGCCGTTGGAGAAGTAGTACCACACCGGTCGCTCCTAAGTCCCGGTCGAGCACGCCCGTGTAGCGATAATCCCCGCCCCGCTCGTCACAACCCAAGTCAGCCGCCGCACGATGGTGATCGCCAAAAAGGCTCGCATGCCCGCATATTGGCGGCGGACAACTCCTGCAGTCCACGGTCCACATCAGCTTGAAGTAGGATGGGGCACAGCCAGGTAACCAGCACGCCGTTGGAGAAGTAGTACCACACCGGTCGCTCCAAAGTCCCGGTCGAGCAGCGCCCGTGCGGTAAGTAAGCTCAGTCCGCCGCCGCGTGTAGATGGTCACCATCCGCCCGCCGGCTTTTATATGGTTATTTTATTTGCAGTTGATCTCGACGGAGGCCAGGCTCATCCCCGCCCCGCTGTCACAACCCAAGTCAGCCGCCGCACGACGGCGATCGCCAAAAAGGCTCGCATGCCCGCATATTGGCGGCGGACAACTCCTGCAGTCCACGGTCCACATCAGCTTGAAGTAGGATGGGGCACAGCCAGGTAACCAGCACGCCGTTGGAGAGTAGTACCACACCGGTCGCTCTAAAGTCCCGGTCGAGCATCGCCCGTGCGATAATCCGCCGGCCCCCCGCTGTCGCAACCCAAGTCAGCCGCCGCACGATGGTGATCGCCAAAAAGGCTCGCATGCCCGCATATTGGCGGCGGACAACTCCTGCAGTCCATGGTAAACATCAGCTTGAAGTAGGATGAGGCACAGCCAGGTAACCAGCACGCCGTTGGAGAAGTAGTACCACACCGGTCGCTCCAAAGTCCACACCGGTCGCTCCAAACCGGTCGAGCAGCGCCCGTGCGGTAAAGTAAGCTCAGTCGGCCGCCGTGTAGATGGTCACCAGATCCGTCCGCTGGCTTTTATATGGTTATTTTGTTTGCATTTGATCTCGACGGAGGCCAGGCACATCCCCGCCCCGCTGTCACAACCCAAGTCAGCCGCCGCACGACGGCGATCCGTCCAAAAGGCTCGCATGCCCGCATATTGGCGGCGGACAACTCCTGCAGTCCACGGTCCACATCAGCTTGAAGTAGGATGGGGCACAGCCAGGTAACCAGCACGCCGTTGGAGAAGTAGTACCACACCGGTTGCTCCTAAGTCCCGGTCGAGCAGCGCCCGTGCGGTAAGTAAGCTCAGTCCGCCGCCGCGTGTAGATGGTCACCATCCGCCCGCCGGCTTTTATATGGTTATTTTATTTGCAGTTGATCTCGACGGAGGCCAGGCTCATCCCCGCCCCGCTGTCACAACCCCAGTCAGCCGCCGCACGACGGGCGATCGCCAAAAGGCTCCGCATGCCCGTATTGGCGGCGGACAACTCCTGCAGTCCACGGTCCACATCAGCTTGAAGTAGGATGGGGCACAGCCAGGTAACCAGAACGCCATTGGAAAAGAAGTACCACACCGGTCGCTCCAAAGTCCCGGTCGAGCAGCGCCCGTGCGGTAATTAAGCTCAGTCGGCCGCCGCGTGAAGATGATCACCAGATCCGCCCGCCGGCTTTTATATGGTTATTTTATTTGCAGTTGATCTCGACGGAGGCCAGGCTCATCCCCGCCGCGCTGTCACAACCCCAGTCAGCCGCCGCACGACGGCGATCGCCAAAAAGGCTCGCATGCCCGCATATTGGCGGCGGACAACTCCTGCAGTCCACGGTCCACATCAGCTTGAAGTAGGATGGGGCACAGCCAGGTAACCAGCACGCCGTTGGAGAAGTAGTACCACACCGGTCGCTCCAAAGTCCCGGTCGAGCAGCGCCCGTGCGGTAAGTAGCTCAGTCCGCCGCCGCGTGTAGATGGTCACCATCCGCCCGCCGGCTTTTTATGGTTATTTTATTTGCAGTTGATCTCGACGGAGGCCAGGCTCACCCCGCCCCGCTGTCTACAACCCAAGTCAGCCGCCGCACGACGGCGATCGCCAAAAAGGCTCGCATGCCCGCATATTGGCGGCGGACAACTCCTGCAGTCCACGGTCCACATCAGCTTGAAGTAGGATGGGGCACAGCCAGGTAACCAGCACGCCATTGGAAAAGAAGTACCACACCGGTCGCTCCAAAGTCCCGGTCGAGCAGCGTCCGTGCGGTAATTAAGCTCAGTCGGCCGCCGCGTGAAGATGATCACCAGATCCGCCCGCCGGCTTTTATATGGTTGTTTTATTTGCAGTTGATCTCGACGGAGGCCAGGCTCATCCCCGCCGCGCTGTCACAACCCAAGTCAGCCGCTGCACGACGGCGATCGCCAAAAACGCTCGCATGCCCGCATATTGGCGGCGGACAACTCCTGCAGTCCACGGTCCACATCAGCTTGAAGTAGGATGGGGCACAGCCAGGTAACCAGCACGCCATTGGAAAAGAAGTACCACACCGGTCGCTCCAAAGTCCCGGTCGAGCAGCGCCCGTGCGGTAATTAAGCTCAGTCGGCCGCCGCGTGAAGATGATCACCAGATCCGCCCGCCGGCTTTTATATGGTTGTTTTATTTGCAGTTGATCTCGACGGAGGCCAGGCACATCCCCGCCCCGCTGTCACAACCCAAGTCAGCCGCTGCACGACGGCGATCGCCAAAAACGCTCGCGTGCCCGCATATTGGCGGAGGACAACTCCTGCAGTCCACGGTCCACATCAGCTTAAAGTAGGATGGTGCACAGCCAGGTAACCAGCACGCCGTTGGAGAAGTAGTACCACACCGGTCGCTCCAAAGTCCCGGTCGAGCAGCGCCCGTGCGGTAAGTAAGCTCAGTCCGCCGCCGCGTGTAGATGGTCACCATCCGCCCGCCGGCTTTTATATGGTTATTTTATTTGCAGTTGATCTCGACGGAGGCCAGGCTCATCCCCGCTCCGCTGTCACAACCCAAGTCAGCCGCCGCACGACGGCGATCGCCAAAAAGGCTCGCATGCCCGCATATTGGCGGCGGACAACTCCTGCAGTCCACGGTCCACATCAGCTTGAAGTAGGATGGGGCACAGCCAGGTAACCAGCACGCCGTTGGAGAAGTAGTACCACACCGGTCGCTCCTAAGTCCCGGTCGAGCAGCGCCCGTGCGGTAAGTAAGCTCAGTCCGCCGCCGCGTGTAGATGATCACCATCCGCCCGCCGGCTTTTATATGGTTATTTTATTTGCAGTTGATCTCGACGGAGGCCAGGCACATCCCCGCCCCGCTGTCACAACCCAAGTCAGCCGCCGCACGACGGCGATCGCCAAAGGCTCGCATGCCCGCATATTGGCGGCGGACAACTCCTGCAGTCCACGGTCCACATCAGCTTGAGTAGGATGGGGCACAGCCAGGTAACCAGCACGCCATTGGAAAGAAGTACCACACCGGTCGCTCCAAAGTCCCGGTCGAGCAGCGCCCGTGCGGTAATTAAGCTCAGTCGGCCGCCGCGTGAAGATGATCACCAGATCCGCCCGCCGGCTTTTATATGGTTGTTTTATTTGCAGTTGATCTCGACGGAGGCCAGGCTCATCCCCGCCGCGCTGTCACAACCCAAGTCAGCCGCTGCACGATGGCGATCGCCAAAAACGCTCGCGTGCCCGCATATTGGCGGAGGATAAATCCTGCAGTCCACGGTCCACATCAGCTTAAAGTAGGATGGTGCACAGCCAGGTAACCAGCACGCCGTTGGAGAAGTAGTACCACACCGGTCGCTCCTAAGTCCCGGTCGAGCAGCGCCCGTGCGGTAAGTAAGCTCAGTCCGCCGCCGCGTGTAGATGGTCACCAGATCCGCCAGCCGGCTTTTATATGGTTATTTTATTTGCATTTAATCTCGACGGAGGCCAGGCACACCCCCGCCCTGCTGTCGCAACCCAAGTCAGCCGCCGCACGACGGCGATCGCCAAAAAGGCTCGCATGCCCGCATATTGGCGGAGGACAACTCCTGCAGTTCACGGTCCACATCAGCTTGAAGAAGGATGGTGCACAGCCAGGTAACCAGCACGCCGTTGGAGAACCACACCGGTCGCTCCTAAGTCCCGGTCGAGCATCGCCCATGCGGTAAGTAGGCTCAGTCGGCCGCCGCGTGTAGATGGTCACCAATCCGCCCGCCGGCTTTTATATGGTTATTTTATTTGCAGTTGATCTCGACGGAGGCCAGGCTCACCCCGCCCCGCTGTCGCAACCCAAGTCAGCCGCCGCACGACGGCGATCGCCAAAAAGGCTCGCATGCCCGCATATTGGCGGCGGACAACTCCTGCAGTCCATGGTCCACATCAGCTTGAAGTAGGATGAGGCACAGCCAGGTAACCAGCACGCCGTTGGAGAAGTAGTCTCAGTCCACACCGGTCGCTCCAAAGTCCCGGTCGAGCAGCGCCCGTGCGGTGAGTAAGCTCAGTCGGCCGCCGCGTGTAGATGGTCACCAGATCCGTCCGCTGGCTTTTATATGGTTATTTTATTTGCAGTTGATCTCGACGGAGGCCAGGCACATCCCCGCCCCGCTGTCGCAACCCAAGTCAGCCGCCGCACGGCGATCGCCAAAAAGGCTCGCTTGCCCGCATATTGGCGGCGGACAACTCCTGCAGTCCACGGTCCACATCAGCTTGAAGTAGGATGGGGCACAGCCAGGTAACCAGCACGCCGTTGGAGAAGTAGTACCACACCGGTCGCTCCAAAGTCCCGGTCGAGCAGCGCCCGTGCGGTAAGTGAGCTCAGTCCGCCGCCGCGTGAAGATGGTCACCGATCCGCCCGCCGGCTATATATGGTTTTTTATTTGCAGTTGATCTCGACGGAGGCCAGGCACACCCCGCCCCGCTGTCGCAACCCAAGTCAGCCGCCGCACGACGGCGATCGCCAAAAACGCTCGCTTGCCCGCATATTGGCGGCGGACAACTCCTGCAGTCCACGGTCCACATCAGCTTAAAGTAGGATGGTGCACAGCCAGGTAACCAGCACGCCGTTGGAGAAGTAGTACCACCGGTCGCTCCAAAGTCCCGGTCGAGCAGCGCCCGTGCGGTAAGTAAGCTCAGTCGGCCGCCGCGTGAAGATGGTCACCGATCCGCCCGCCGGCTTTTATATGGTTTTTTATTTGCAGTTGATCTCGACGGAGGCCAGGCACACCCCGCCCCGCTGTCGCAACCCAAGTCAGCCGCCGCACGACGGCGATCGCCAAAACGCTCGCTTGCCCGCATATTGGCGGCGGACAACTCCTGCAGTTCACGGTCCACATCAGCTTGAAGTAGGATGGGGCACAGCCAGGTAACCAGCACGCCGTTGGAGAAGTAGTACCACACCGGTCGCTCCAAAGTCCCGGTCGAGCAGCGCCCGTGCGGTAAGTAAGCTCAGTCGGCCGCCGCGTGAAGATGGTCACCAGATCCGCCCGCCGGCTTTTATATGGTTTTTTATTTGCAGTTGATCTCGACGGAGGCCAGGCACACCCCCGCCCCGCTGTCACAACCCAAGTCAGCCGCCGCACGACGGCGATCGCCAAAAACGCTCGCTTGCCCGCATATTGGCGGCGGACAACTCCTGCAGTCCACGGTCCACATCAGCTTGAAGTAGGATGGGGCACAGCCAGGTAACCAGCACGCCGTTGGAGAAATAGAACCACACCGGTCGCTCCAAAGTCCCGGTCGAGCAGCGCCCGTGCGGTAAGTAAGCTCAGTCGGCCGCCGCGTGAAGATGGTCACCAGATCCGCCCGCCGGCTTTTTATATGGTTATTTTATTTGCAGTTGATCTCGACGGAGGCCAGGCACACCCCCCCCGCTGTCACAACCCAAGTCAGCCGCCGCCGACGGCGATCGCAAAAAGCTCGCTTGCCCGCATATTGGCGGCGGACAACTCCTGCAGTCCACGGTCCACATCAGCTGAGTAGGATGGGGCACAGCCAGGTAACCAGCACGCCGTTGGGAAGTAGTACCACACCGGTCGCTCCAAAGTCCCGGTCGAGCAGCGCCCGTGCGGTAAGTAAGCTCAGTCGGCCGCCGCGTGAAGATGGTCACCAGATCCGCCCGCCGGCTTTTATATGGTTATTTTATTTGCAGTTGATCTCGACGGAGGCCAGGCACATCCCCGCCCCGCTGTCGCAACCCAAGTCAGCCGCCACGACGGCGATCGCCAAAAGCCGCTCGCTTGCCCGCATATTGGCGGCGGACAACTCCTGCAGTCCACGGTCCACATCAGCTTGAAGTAGGATGGGGCACAGCCAGGTAACCAGCACGCCGTTGGAGAAATAGTACCACACCGGTCGCTCTAAGTCCCGGTCGAGCAGCGCCCGTGCGGTAAGTAAGCTCAGTCCGCCGCCGCGTGAAGATGGTCACCCAGATCCGCCCGCCGGCTTTTATATGGTTATTTTATTTGCAGTTGATCTCGACGGAGGCCAGGCACACCCCGCCCCGCTGTCACAACCCAAGTCAGCCGCCGCACGACGGCGATCGCCAAAAACGCTCGCTTGCCCCGCATATTGGCGGCGGACAACACCTGCAGTCCACGGTCCACATCAGCTTAAAGTAGGATGGTGCACAACCAGGTAACCAGCACGCCGTTGGAAAAGTAGTACCACACCGGTCGCTCCAAAGTCCCGGTCGAGCAGCGCCCGTGCGGTAAGTAAGCTCAGTCGGCCGCCGCGTGAAGATGGTCACCAGATCCGCCCGCCGGCTTTTATATGGTTATTTTATTTGCAGTTGATCTCGACGGAGGCCAGGCACACCCCGCCCGGTGTCGCAACCCAAGTCAGCCGCCGCACGACGGCGATCGCCAAAAACGCTCGCGTGCCCGCATATTGGCGGAGGACAACTCCTGCAGTCCACGGTCCACATCAGCTTGAAGTAGGATGGTGCACAGCCAGGTAACCAGCACGCCGTTGGAGAAGTAGTGCCACACCGGTCGCTCCAAAGTCCCGGTCGAGCAGCGCCCGTGCGGTAAGTGAGCTCAGTCGGCCGCCGCGTGAAGATGGTCACCAGATCCGCCCGCCGGCTTTTTATATGGTTATTTTATTTGCAGTTGATCTCGACGGAGGCCAGGCACATCCCGCCCCGCTGTCACAACCCAAGTCAGCCGCCGCACGACGGCGATCGTCAAAAAGGCTCGCTTGCCCGCATATTGGCGGCGGACAACTCCTGCAGTCCACGGTCCACATCAGCTTGAAGTAGGATGGGGTACAGCCAGGTAACCACACGCCGTTGGAGAAGTAGTACCACACCGGTCGCTCCTAAGTCCCCGGTCGAGCAGCGCCCGTGCGGTAAGTAAGCTCAGTCGGCCGCCGCGTGTAGATGGTCACCAGATCCGCCCGCCGGCTTTTATATGGTTTTTTATTTGCAGTTGATCTCGACGGAGGCCAGGCACACCCCGCCCCGCTGTCGCAACCCAAGTCAGCCGCCGCACGACGGCGATCGCCAAAGCTCCCATGCCCGCATATTGGCGGCGGACAACTCCTGCAGTTCACGGTCCACATCAGCTTGAAGTAGGATGGTGCACAGCCAGGTAACCAGCACGCCGTTGGAGAAGTAGTACCACACCGGTCGCTCCTAAGTCCCGGTCGAGCATCGCCCATGCGGTAAGTAGGCTCAGTCGGCCGCCGCGTGTAGATGGTCACCATCCGCCCGCCGGCTTTTATATGGTTATTTTATTTGCAGTTGATCTCGACGGAGGCCAGGCACATCCCCGCCCCGCTGTCACAACCCAAGTCAGCCGCCGCACGACGGCGATCGCCAAAAAGGCTCGCATGCCCGCATATTGGCGGCGGACAACTCCTGCAGTCCATGGTCCACATCAGCTTGAAGTAGGATGAGGCACAGCCAGGTAACCAGCACGCCGTTGGGAAGTAGTACCACACCGGTCGCTCCAAAGTCCCGGTCGAGCAGCGCCCGTGCGGTAAGTAAGCTCAGTCGGCCGCCGCGTGAAGATGGTCACCAGATCCGCCCGCCGGCTTTTATATGGTTATTTTATTTGCAGTTGATCTCGACGGAGGCCAGGCACATCCCCGCCCCGCTGTCGCAACCCAAGTCAGCCGCCGCACGACGGCGATCGTCAAAAGGCTCGCATGCCCGCATATTGGCGGCGGACAACTCCTGCAGTCCACGGTCCACATCAGCTTGAAGTAGGATGGGGCACAGCCAGGTAACCAGCACGCCGTTGGAGAAGTAGTACCACACCGGTCGCTCTAAGTCCCGGTCGAGCAGCGCCCGTGCGGTAGTAAGCTCAGTCGGCCGCCGCGTGTAGATGGTCACCGATCCGCCCGCCGGCTTTTATATGGTTATTTTATTTGCAGTTGATCTCGACGGAGGCCAGGCACACCCGCCCCGCTGTCGCAACCCAAGTCAGCCGCCGCACGACGGCGATCGCCAAAACCCGCTCGCTTGCCCGCATATTGGCGGCGGACAACTCCTGCAGTCCACGGTCCACATCAGCTTAAAGTAGGATGGTGCACAGCCAGGTAACCAGCACGCCGTTGGAGAAGTAGTACCACACCGGTCGCTCAAAGTCCCGGTCGAGCAGCGCCCGTGCGGTAAGTGAGCTCAGTCGGCCGCCGCGTGTAGATGGTCACCAGATCCGCCCGCCGGCTTTTTATATGGTTATTTTATTTGCAGTTGATCTCGACGGAGGCCAGGCCACCCCGCCCCGCTGTCACAACCCAAGTCAGCCGCCGCACGACGGCGATCGACAAAAGGCTCGCATGCCCGCATATTGGCGGCGGACAACTCCTGCAGTCCACGGTCCACATCAGAGTAGGATGGGGCACAGCCAGGTAACCAGCACGCCGTTGGAGAAGTAGTACCACACCGGTCGCTCCAAAGTCCCGGTCGAGCAGCGCCCGTGCGGTAAGTGAGCTCAGTCGGCCGCCGCGTGAAGATGGTCACCAGATCCGCCCGCCGGCCACTTTTATATGGTTATTTTATTTGCAGTTGATTTCGACGGAGGCAAGGCACACCCCGCCCCGATGTCGCAACCCAAGTCAGCCGCTGCACGACGGCGATCGCCAAACCCGCATGCTTGCCCGCATATTAGCGGCGGACAACTCCTGCAGTCCACGGTCCACATCAGCTTGAAGTAGGATGGTGCACAGTCAGGTTGCCAGCACGCCGTTGGAGAAGTAGTACCACACCGGTCGCTCCAAAGTCCCGGTCGAGCAGCGCCCGTGCGGTAAGTAAGCTCAGTCCGCCGCCGCGTGAAGATGGTCACCAGATCCGCCCGCCGGCTTTTATATGGTTATTTTATTTGCAGTTGATTTCGACGGAGGCAAGGCACACCCCGCCCCGATGTCGCAACCCAAGTCAGCCGCTGCACGACGGCGATCGCCAAACCCGCATGCTTGCCCGCATATTAGCGGCGGACAACTCCTGCAGTCCACGGTCCACATCAGCTTGAAGTAGGATGGTGCACAGTCAGGTTGCCAGCACGCCGTTGGAGAAGTAGTGCCACACCGGTCGCTCCAAAGTCCCGGTCGAGCAGCGCCCGTGCGGTAGGTAGAGCTCAGTCCGCCGCCGCGTGAAGATGGTCACCAGATCCGCCCGCCGGCTTTTATATGGTTAATTTATTTGCAGTTGATCTCGACGGAGGCCAGGCACATCCCCGCCCCGCTGTCGCAACCCAAGTCAGCCGCTGCACGACGGCGATCGCCAAACCCGCATGCTTGCCCGCATATTAGCGGCGGACAACTCCTGCAGTCCACGGTCCACATCAGCTTAAGTAGGATGGTGCACAGCCAGGTAACCAGCACGCCGTTGAAGAAGTAGTACCACACCGGTCGCTCCAAAGTCCCGGTCGAGCAGCGCCCGTGCGGTAAGTAAGCTCAGTCGGCCGCCGCGTGAAGATGGTCACCAGATCCGCCCGCCGGCTTTTATATGGTTTTTTATTTGCAGTTGATCTCGACGGAGGCCAGGCACACCCCGCCCCGCTGTCGCAACCCAAGTCAGCCGCCGCACGACGGCGATCGCCAAAACGCTCGCTTGCCCGCATATTGGCGGCGGACCAACTCCTGCAGTCCACGGTCCACATCAGCTTGGAAGAAGGATGGTGCACAGCCAGGTAACCAGCACGCCGTTGGAGAAGTAGTGCCACACCGGTCGCTCCAAAGTCCCCGGTCGAGCAGCGCCCGTGCGGTAAGGGGCTCCAGTCGGCCGCCGCGTGAAGATGGTCACCAGATCCGCCCGCCGGCTTTATATGGTTATTTTATTTGCAGTTGATCTCGACGGAGGCCAGGCACACCCGCCCCGCTGTCGCAACCCAAGTCAGCCGCCGCACGACGGCGATCGCCAAAAACGCTCGCTTGCCCGCATATTGGCGGCGGACAACTCCTGCAGTCCATGGTCCACATCAGCTTGAAGTAGGATGGGGCACAGCCAGGTAACCAGCACGCCGTTGGAGAAGTAGTGCCACACCGGTCGCTCCAAAGTCCCGGTCGAGCAGCGCCCGTGCGGTAAGTGAGCTCAGTCGGCCGCCGCGTGAAGATGGTACCAGATCCGCCCGCCGGCTTTTATATGGTTATTTTATTTGCAGTTGATCTCGACGGAGGCCAGGCACATCCCCGCCCCGCTGTCCAACCCAAGTCAGCCGCCGCACGACGGCGATCGTCAAAAACGCTCGCTTGCCCGCATATTGGGGGCGGCGGACAACTCCTGCAGTCCACGGTCCACATCAGCTTGAAGTAGGATGGGGCACAGCCAGGTAACCAGCACGCCGTTGGAGAAGTAGTGCCACACCGGTCGCTCCAAAGTCCCGGTCGAGCAGCGCCCGTGCGGGTAAGTGAGCTCAGTCGGCCGCCGCGTGAAGATGGTCGCAGATCCGCCCGCCGGCTATTATATGGTTATTTTATTTGCAGTTGATCTCGACGGAGGCCAGGCAACCCCGCCCCGCTGTCGCAACCAAGTCCAGCCGCCGCACGAACGGCGATCGGCCAAAAACGCTCGCTTGCCCGCATATTGGCGGCGGACAACTCCTGCAGTCCACGGTCCACATCAGCTTGAAGTAAGATGGTGCACAGCCAGGTAACCAGCACGCCGTTGGAGAAGTAGTGCCCACCGGTCGCTCCAAAGTCCCGGTGAGCAGCGCCCGTGCGGTAAGGAAAGCTCAGCCGGCCGCCGCGTGAAGATGGTAAACAGATCCGCCCGCCGGCTATTATATGGTTATTTTAATTGCAGTAGATCTCGACGGAGGCCAGGCACGCCCCTGCCCCGCTGTCGCAACCCCAGTCAGCCGCCGCACGACGGCGATCGCCGAAAGGCTCGCTTGCCCGCATATATGGCGGCGGACAACTTCCTGCGCCAGTCCACGGTCCACATCCGCTTGAAGTAGGATGGCGCACAGCCAGGTAACCAGCACGCCGTGGGAGAAGTAGTGCGAGACGCAGCGTCCAGTGCCACACCGGTCGCTCCAAAGTCCCGGTGGAGCAGCGTCCGTGCGGTAAGTGAGCTCAGTCGGCCGCCGCGTGAAGATCCAGATCCGCCGGCCGGCTATTATATGGTTACTTTATTTGAAGTAGATCTCGACGCAGGCCAGGCACACCCCGCCCGCTATCGCAACCCAAGTCAGCCGCCGCACGACAGCGATCGCCAAAAACGCTCGCTTGCCCGCATATTGGCGGCGGACAACTCCTGCAGTCCACGGTCCACACCAGCTTGAAGTAGGATGGTGCACAGCCAGGTAACCAGCACGCCGTGGGAGAAGAAGTGCGAGACGCAGCGTCCAGTGCCACACCGGTCGCTCCAAAGTCCCGGTGGAGCAGCGTCCGTGCGGTAAGTGAGCTCAGTCGGCCGCCGCGTGAAGATCCAGATCCGCCGGCCGGCTATTATATGGTTACTTTATTTGAAGTAGATCTCGACGCAGGCCAGGCACACCCGCCCGCTGTCACAACCCAAGTCAGCCGCCGCACGACGGCGATCAAAAGGCTCGCTTGCCCGCATATTAGCGGCGGACAACTCCTGCAGTCCACGGTCCACATCCGCTTGAAGTAGGATGGGGCACAGCCAGGTAACCAGCACGCCGTTGGAGAAGTAGTGCCACACCGGTCGCTCCAAAGTCCCGGTCGAGCAGCGCCCGTGCGGTAAGTGAGCTCAGTCCGCCGCCGCGTGAAGATGGTCACCAGATCCGCCCGCCGGCTCTTTTATATGGTTATTTTATTTGCAGTTGATCTCGACGGAGGCCAGGCACATGCCCCGCCCCGCTATCACAACCCAAGTCAGCCGCCGCACGACGGCGATCGTCACAAACCCGCTCGCTTGCCCGCATATTGGCGGCGGACAACTCCTGCAGTCGCACATCAGCTTGAGTAGGATGGTGCACAGCCAGGTAACCAGCACGCCGTTGGAAAAGTAGTACCACACCGGTCGCTCCAAAGTCCCGGTGGAGCAGCGTCCGTGCGGTAAGTGAGCTCAGTCGGCCGCCGCGTGAAGATCCAGATCCGCCGGCCGGCTATTATATGGTTACTTTATTTGAAGTAGATCTCGACGCAGGCTAGGTACGCCCCCGCATCACCAGTCAGGCGCCGCACGATGGCGATCGTCAAACCCGCTCGCTGGCCCTCATATTAGCTGCGGACAACGAGGAACCGGGCATCCAGAAGCCGGAGCACCAACTGCGCCAGTCCACGGTCCAAATCCGCTTGAAGTAGGATGGCGCACAGCCAGGTAACTAGCACGCCGTTGGAGAAGTAGTGCGGTCTCTCTAAAGTCCCGGTGGAGCAGCGTCCGTGCGGTAATTGAGCTCAGTCGGCCGCCGCGTGAAGATGGTCACCAGATCCGCCCGCCGGCTATTATGCGGTTACTTTATTTGCAGTAGATCTCGGCGGAGGCTAGGCACGCCCCTGCCCCGCTGTCGCAACCCCAGTCAGCCGCCGCACGATGGCGATCGTCGAACTCGCTCGCTGGCCCGCATATTAGCTACGGACAACGAGGAACCGGCCATCCAAAAGCCGGAGCACCACCTGCGCCAGTCCACGGTCCACATCCGCTTGAAGTAGGATGGCGCACAGCCAGGTAACTAGCACGCCGTTGGAGAAGTAGTGCGGTCGCTCTAAAGTCCCGGTGGAGCGGCGTCCGTGCGGTAAGTGAGCTCGGTCGGCCGCCGCGTGAATTCCAGATCCGCCGGCCGGCTATTATATGGTTAATTTATTTTAAGTAGATCTCGACGCAGGCTAGGTACGCCCCCGCATCACCAGTCAGGCGCCGCACGATGGCGATCGTCAAACCCGCTCGCTAGCCCGCATATTGGCGGCGGACAACTCCTGCAGTCCCGGTCCAAATCGCTTAGTAGGATGGCGCAGCCAGGTAACCAGCACGCCGTTGGAGAAGTAGTACCACACCGGTCGCTCCAAAGTCCCGGTGGAGCAGCGTCCGTGCGGTAAGTAAGCTCAGTCGGCCGCCGCGTGAAGATGGTCACCAGATCCGCCCGCCGGCTTTTATATGGTTATTTTATTTGCAGTTGATCTCGACGGAGGCCAGGCACACCCGCCCCGGCGCATCACCAGTCAGCCGCCGCACGACGGCGATCGCCAAACCCGCTCGCTGGCCCGCATATTGGCGGCGGACAACGAGGGACCGGCAATCTAGAAGCCGGAGCACCAACTGCGCCAGTCCACGGTCCACATCCGCTTGAAGTAGGATGGCGCACAGTGCGGTCGCTCTAAAGTCCCGGTGGAGCAGCGTCCGTGCGGTAAGTGAGCTCAGTCGGCCGCCGCGTGAAGATGGTCACCAGATCCGCCCGCCGGCTATTATATGGTTACTTTATTTGCAGTAGATCTCGACGGAGGCCAGGCACACCCCGCCCCGCTGTCACAACCCAAGTCAGCCGCCGCACGATGGCGATCGCCGAAAACGCTCGCTTGCCCGCATATTAGCGGCGGACAACTCCTGCAGTCCACGGTCCACATCCGCTTGAAGTAGGATGGCGCACAGCCAGGTAACTAGCACGCCGTTGGAGAAGTAGTACCACACCGGTCGCTCTAAAGTCCCGGTCGAGCAGCGCCCGTGCGGTAATTGAGCTCAGTCGGCCGCCGCGTGAAGATGGTCACCAGATCCGCCCGCCGGCTTTTATATGGTTATTTTATTTGCAGTTGATCTCGACGCAGGCCAGGCACATCCCCGCCCCGCTGTCACAACCCAAGTCAGCCGCCGCACGGCGATCGCCAAAAAGGCTCGCATGCCCGCATATTGGCGGCGGACAACTCCTGCAATCACGGTCCACATCAGCTTGAAGTAGGATGGGGCACAGCCAGGTAACCAGCACGCCGTTGGAGAAGTAGTGCCACACCGGTCGCTCCAAAGTCCCGGTCGAGCAGCGCCCGTGCGGTAAGTGAGCTCAGTCGGCCGCCGCATGAAGATGGTCACCAGATCCGCCCAGCCTGCTTTTATATGGTTTATTTTTTTGCAGTTGATCTCGACGGAGGCCAGGCACATCCCCGCCCCGCTGTCGCAACCGTCAGCCGCCGCACGATGGCGATCGCCAAAAAGGCTCGCATGCCCGCATATTGGCGGCGGACAACTCCTGCCAGGTAGCCAGCACGCCGTTGGAGAAGTAGTACCACACCGGTCGCTCCAAAGTCCCGGTCGAGCAGCGCCCGTGCGGTAAGTAAGCTCAGTCGGCCGCCGCGTGTAGATGGTCACCAGATCCGCCCAGCCTGCTTTTATATGGTTATTTTATTTGCAGTTGATCTCGACGGAGGCCAGGCACATCCCCGCCCCGCTGTCACAACCCAAGTCAGCCGCCGCACGATGGCGATCGCCAAAAAGGCTCGCATGCCCGCATATTGGCGGCGGACAACTCCTGCCAGGTAGCCAGCACGCCGTTGGAGAAGTAGTACCACACCGGTCGCTCCAAAGTCCCGGTCGAGCAGCGCCCGTGCGGTAAGTAAGCTCAGTCGGCCGCCGCGTGAAGATGGTCACCAGATCCGCCCCGCCGGCGCGCATATGGTTATTTTATTTGCATTTGATCTCGACGGAGGCCAGGCACATCCCGCCCCGCTGTCACAACCCAAGTCAGCCGCCGCGACTGGCGATCGCCAAAAAGGCTCGCATGCCCGCATATTGGCGGCGGCCAACTCCAGCAGTCCACGGTCCACATCAACGAAGTAGGATGGGCACAGCCAGGTAGCCAGCACGCCGTTGAAAGTAGTACCACACCGGTCGCTCCTAAGTCCCGGTCGAGCAGCGCCAGTCCGCCGCCGCGTGTAGATGGTCACCGATCCGCCCGCCGGCTTTTATATGGTTATTTTTTTGCAGTTGATCTCGACGGAGGCCCACCCCCCCCCCTTGTCACAACCCAAGTCAGCCGCCGCACGG